>JBBGZY010000884.1:1005000-1092500 GCA_037952925.1 Lithobates clamitans
TGATCGATCGATACTGCACTTGGGTGGGCTTGGCTGAGGGGCAAAACACAGGTGCTAGCAGGTATCTGGGCTGATCCCGCTAACACTGCGTTTTTCGGAACCCTAAACTGCTGGGGACGCTAGTATAGATCTGATCAGATATTGATCCGTTCAGATACTATACCACTAAGGGAGGTGTATGCTGTGTGCGTGGGTGTTAGCGGTACTGACGCTAACCTGACACTGCCTGGGGTGATGCAGACCCTATCTGACCCTAAAACCTAACTTGTATCACCCGCCGGGTGATCAAGGGGGTTAAACCTTTATTAGGTAATAAATGGCGGGTGCCCTGACACTATAAAAAATAAACTAACCAGCGTCGCCCGTAACAGTTATACGGTGATTACTGGTGAAATTGTTAACTAGGGGGCAATCAGGGGGTTAAAATCTTTACTAGGTAGTATATGGGGGTCCCCGATGCTATAGAACGCTGACGGAAAACCTAAATGCTTACCTCCCTAACTAGCGTCACCTGTGACACTAATACAGCGATCAGAAAAACGATTGCTTAGTGATACTGGCGACGGGGGGTGATCACGGGGTTAAACCTTTATTGGGGGGTTAGGGGGGTACCCTAGACCTAAAGGGGCCTACCACTAACTGCCCTACCACTTATAACTGTCACAAATGACACCAATGCAGTAATCAGTGAAAAAAAAAAAAAAAAAAAATGCTATTGTTGTCACTGTGACAGGGGGTGCAGGGGGGTGATTGGGGGGTGAAAAGTGTGCCTAGAGTGTTCTACTGTTCGTGTGGTGTTTGGTGCACTTACTTGGATGTCTTCTCTGCTCAGCGCTGGAACGAAAAGACCGACACAAGGAGAGATGACATCACTTCCTCTGCCGCTGTTTACATTACAGCAGCAGAGGAAGAGTCTTAGTCGTTTGGGGAGATCATGAGGGGGTGGCCACGAATGAGTGGCCTCCCCCTCAGCATGGATCGCTCCTCTAACAATGCTGACCGCCTCGGCACCGGGGGGGGCACGATGCGCCCCCCGCCCGCGGGAGGCAAATCACATATCAGATACGTGATTTTGCCCGCCCGTGCCATTCTGCCGCAGTATATCTGCGTTAGGCGGTCGGCAAGTGATTAAACGACACTAGTGTTCCTTCATTTTAATATTTTTTAAAGCTCTTTTCTTATTGTTTATAGCTTTTTTAACTTTGACCGTGAGCCACATAGGTTTAATTTTTAGCCTTTTAAACTTTTTGCCCATGGGAATATACTTTGCAGTAAGGTCCCAAACAGTCCCAAACAGTTTTGAAGATTTCCCATTTCTGTTATGTGTTTATCGATGCCAATATTCGCTCCCAGTCTAAATCCTGGAGAGTAGCCCTCATCCTTGGAAAATTTGCTCTCCCATATGTATTTCTTGTTTACAGCTAACATCAAATGAAATCATGTTATGATCACTGCTACCCAGGTGTTTCTTTATATGAACATTAGTAATAAGCTCTGCATGGTTTGAGATTACCAGGTCCAACAGAGCTTCATTCCTAGTTGGGGCCTCAATAAACTAGACCATAAATTTGTCTTGTAATAGGTTTATACATTTTTGCCCTTTAACTGTCCCAGCAGTGCTATTACTCCAGTCAATTTCCAGGGGGTAAAAATCCCCCATTATTAACGTTCCAGCTCTTGCAGCCCTTTCCATCTGTGCAAGGAGCTGAGTCTCCACCTCCTTGTTAACATTGGGTGGTCTATAACAAACTTCAATGATTAACTTTTAACTACGCACATCTATATGCAGTTCCACCCATAATGCTTCAGACTCACACTCTCCATCAACCAGGTCCTCTTTCACACTTGCTTTGAGATCACTTCTCGCATAGAGACAGACCCCGCCACCTTTCCTTTTTACCCTGTCTCTCCGAAAGAGTGCATAGCCAGGAATATTAATAGCCCAGTCATGTGAGGATTGAAGCCAAGTTTCAGCAATACCGATTACATCATAGCTCTACTCATGTACCAGAGATTCCAATACACCTATTTTGCCTGGCATTGGTGAACAAACACTTTAATGCATTATTACATTTTGCTCTGGTGTTTTTCATATATTTTTTAGTAGTAGTACAAATGGCATATATATATATATATATAATATGTGTATGTATATATATTTATATGTTGTGTTTTTTTATGTTATCCATTTAGACCTATATTATAATTAACTGCATTGTTTTATTTTTTAATCTGCAGGGATTTTCTTGCTTTGAATGTCTACGTGGCTCTTTGTTACTATAAACTTGATTATTATGATGTGTCACAGGAAGTCCTTGCGGTGTATTTGCAACAAGTTCCTGACAGCACTATTGCCCTTAACCTTAAAGCATGCAATCACTTTCGTCTCTACAATGGGAAAGCAGCTGAAGTAAGGATATACAGTTTTATTGTTGGTTGTGTTATGTTGATGTAGCCCTCTTTTGGAGGGCGGTTATGACAAACAGGATGTTGCGCTAAACCTGTAGGTAAATAAAAAGAACCAGTACCATTGCTAAGTGGAAGAGTGGGTTTGCTAATAAAGTTGGCAATGCCTTCACCCAGGACAGGGCCTCTGTTGACAGAGGGGATTCCCTTCCTGGGAAATTTAGTCAGTTATCTAATCAAAATAATTGGGAGCAGAGGAACTAATTAAATCAGCATATAACAATAACCTTAAGTATATAGATGCACTCCAGTATGGAAATACAAGTTTTTATAAGAAAAAGATTAATAGGCCATACATCCACTGTACAAACGGGTATTATCAGCAAAGGGTCCATAAAGAGTCCTGGTGAATTTGTGCACATATACTGTAATGTACCTGGTAGTTGAGCCTGACTGGTAGAAGGAGACCTCTCTTAAGCGCTGGTTCAGGAGCCGCTGGAAGTGGGAACAGTGGTCTCCTGAGCACAGTGGGTAGGAGGGCCTGATGCGGGTTCCAGCAGAAGCAGACACCGGAACTGGAATGAAGTCCCTCAGGGATGGCTGAGCTGTGGATGCAGGTAACTGGTGCAGGCCGGTAGGTAGGCTGGTAGCCGGATGCGTAGACAGCAGCTGGATGCAAACAGGCAGGCTGGAGCAGCGTGACAGGACACAGGCAAGCAAGGTCAGACAGTCCGTATTTGGCAGGAGATCAGGCAGGATATCAACAGGAGGGATGATCCAAGAGTAGTCAGACAGGCAGGAGTTCAGCAACGGGTAGCAGAAGAAACAAGGTCAGACAAGCCGGGTCGGATAGGAGACTGGAGAATGGTCAGACGTAGCCGGGTCAATATCAAACAACAAGCAGGCAGATACAGGAACTTTCAGGTGCAGAGCTGCAGACGAACAGCAGCTAACATGAGCACCAGTCACCCTTTTAAAGGCCCCTTGGCGCCAAACGGCGCTAGCGCGAACGGGCGCGCGCGCACCCGCGAACGCGCGTACGGGCATTCGCGGGAGCGCTCCGGCGCCCCCTGGTGGGGATTTTGGCTGAATATGCTTGGAAATGATCCTTGAGGACCTACGTGCACGCAGATTCACCCGACGACTGCTGACATGCCCCTGACATTGTCCCCCCCCCAACGGGCAGCCTCCGGATGCCCAGATGCGCCTTTTTTTCAGGATGGGTAGAGAAGTATGCATGAATTAAACGTTTGGCATGAATATTACAGTCAGGTTCCCATGAGTTGTTCTCCGGACCATACCCTTTCCACTTAATTAAAAACTGTACTTGCCCAGACCTCTTTCTGCAGTCAAGGATGGATTCCACTTCGTATTCTTCATTGCCGTCCACCAGAACTGGTTCAGGGACCCTGGTGCCCCTATCAGGAAAAGGATCATCTACAGCAGGCTTTAAGAGTGATACGTGAAATACAGGATGTATCTTAAGTGAATCAGGTAAGCATAATTCATACGATACTTCGTTAATTTTCCTTTTCACAGGGAAAGGTCCAATAAATTTTGGGGCAAGTTTCTTGGAAGGACATGACAATCTGATATTATTAGTGGACAGCCATACCTTGTCGCCAGGTTGGAGGTTTAGATCTCCCCTTCTTTTCTCATCGAAGAACCTCTTATTATCCGCTTGCGCTTTGGATACCGCCTCCTGCAAGATCCGATTATTACGACTGAAGAACTGCACTGTGTCCTGGACCGCTGGAACTGAAGATTCTGAAAGACAATCTGGTAAAAAAGATGCGTGAAACCCATAATTGGCAAAGAAAGGAGATTGACCGGTGGCAGAGTGACTGGCGTTATTGTACGCAAATTCTGCAAGTGGCAGCAAGGATACCCAATCATCTTGCACAAAAGATGTAAAACACCTAATGTATTGCTCCAGAGTTTGATTTGTCCTTTCAGTTTGCCCATTAGTTTGGGGGTGGTATGCTGAGGACAGGGCTAGTTCAATCTTCAAGTTTTCACAAAGGGCTCTCCAGAAACGTGAAGTAAACTGCACCCCCCTATCAGACACTATATTTGCGGGAATTCCGTGTAACCTAACGATTTCTTTAATGAACACACGAGCTGTCTCTACAGCAGAAGGTGTTCCTTTTAGGGGCACAAAGTGGGCCATTTTGGATAGCCGGTCGACGACCACAAAGATCGCCGAACACCCCTCCGACTGTGGCAGTTCGACTATAAAGTCCATTGCTATCATTCTCCAGGGCCTATCTGGTATAGGCAATGGTCTTAGTAGACCCCACGCTCTGTTCCTGGGGGTTTTGTTCTGGATGCAGACAGAGCAGGAGTTGACATATTTCTTGCAAAATTCCTTTAAGTTAGGCCACCAAAAGGTGCGCTGCACCAGCTCAAGGGTCTTACGGACCCCAAAATGTCCTGCAAGTGGGTGGTCATGCAAAAGCGTCAGCACCTTGACTCTAACGTTCTCTGGCACGAAGATTTGACTTCCCCTCCATAATAGTCCATCTCGAGGTGTTAAGGAAGGCTCTTGAAGACTTGAAGGTTCTGGGGATGCTTCTCTAATCATGGATAGCAAATCTGTCTGAAGGAGAAGACAACTGTTTGCCGGCAAAATAGTGTCAGGGACAGAAGAGTCCTTAGGATTATCAAACATGCGTGACAATGCGTCTGGCTTTGTATTCTTGGATCCCGGCCGGTAGGTGATGTGGAAGCAAAATCGTGTGAAAAATAGGGCCCAACAGGCCTGTCTGGGTTTCAGTCTTTTAGCAGATCTTAGATACTCCAGATTTTTGTGATCTGTATAAATCAGTACTGGATGGACTGCACCTTCAAGCAAGTATCTCCATTCTTCCAAAGCAGCCTTGATGGCAAGCAACTCCCGATCCCCCACATCGTAGTTCCGCTCAGCTGGCGAAAGTTTTCTAGAGAAGTACCCAACAGGATGCATCAGATCTTTGTTGCCCTGACGTTGGGAAATAATAGCACCCACAGCTACTTCGGAGGCATCAACCTCTAGAATAAAAGGCAAAGATGGGTCTGGATGGCTAAGAATCGGAGCTGACGTGAAACGCCTTTTTAATTCTTCAAAGGCCTCCTGGGCCTCCTGGTTCCAGTGGAAACGAAGATTCTGCTTGGTTAGCTGTGTAATGGGGGAGATAATGGCAGAGAACCCCCTGATAAACTTCCTGTAAAAGTTCGCAAAGCCAACAAAGCGTTGTACGCCTTTCTTGTCCATGGGTGCTGGCCATTCTAACACAGCAGACACTTTCTGGGGATCCATTTTAATACCGGTTGGGGAGATGACCAACCCCAGAAACTGAATCTCTTTTTGTTCAAATTCGCACTTCTCCGCTTTGGCGTACAATCTGTGCAAGCGGAGTCGTGCTAGGACTTTACGGACATGTTCCCTGTGTTGCTCAAGTGAACTGGAGAAGATAAGGATATCGTCCAGGTAAACAATTAAGAAGATGTCCAGGAAGTCTTTAAACACATCGTTGACCAGATGCTGAAATGTGGCAGGAGCATTGCAAAGGCCGAAGGGCATGACCAAATATTCGTAGTGCCCGAAACGGGTCCGGAAAGCCGTCTTCCATTCATCCCCGGCCCGAATGCGGACCAGGTTATAGGCCCCTCTCAGGTCTAATTTGGTGAAGATAATGGCGGTCCGTAATTTTTGAAACAGTTCTGGTATTAGGGGCAGCGGATAACGGTTCTTGACCGTAACCTTGTTTAATTCCCGATAATCCACGCAAGGGCGGAGCGTATGATCTTTCTTAGAGACAAAAAATATTCCCGCTCCTGCTGGTGAAGTGGACTGTCGAATGAAGCCTTTCTCTAGATTTTCATCGATGTAAACCTTAAGCGCCTCTTGTTCCTTTTTCGGACAGCGGAAAGATGCGCCCAAAAGGGATCTCAGCTCCAGGAAGCAATTCAATTGGACAGTCATAGGGGCGATGGGGTGGCAGAGAATCTGCTCCCTTCTTGCTAAATACATCTGCAAAGTCCTGATAGACCTCTGGTACGTTTTGAAGCAGATCTGGGTCAGTGTCCATACATAGTAGGGTAGTAGCAGGATTAACAGGTTCAGGTAGGCAATGTCTTTGACAATAGGGTGACTGAAACTTGATCTCGCCCGTGGCCCAATTAACAAGAGGATTGTGGGCTTGAAGCCAGGGCATACCCAAAATGATTGGGAAAAGAGGAGATGAGATGACGTCCAAGATTAAGATCTCTCGGTGCTGGGATGAACAGATAGCAGATAGTGGAAGGGTTTCTTGAGAGACCTGCCCGGACTTTATACGGGACCCATCGGCCAGAAAAATTGAGAGTCTATGTGTCTTGTCTTTCAGAGGAAGTTTTTGCTGTGTGGCAAAGGTGGAGTCAACAAAACAGCTACATGCCCCGGAATCAACAATGGCGTTGACTTGAATTGTTCTTCCCTGGAGCTGTAATGAGAGAGGGAGAACAAGTTGAGTGGCATTGGCTGTTAAAGCAGACAAACTGGTTGGAGCTGAAGAAAAACACTTACGGATCTTCACTGGGCAGTTGTTCACGTAGTGGCCCGTTCCGCCACAATAGAGGCAAAGGTTCAGTTGGCGCCTACGTGCCCGTTCTTCAGGGGTCAGAGTGGTACGCATAAGTCCAAGTTGCATGGGTTCAGGGGCATCAGTTGCCGGGTTGACTGGACTTGGCCCGGCAGAAGGTAGATACCGAGAGGCAGGCAGCGAGGCTCTGGCAGTCATCCACATAGGCCGAATTTGTTGGGCAGATCGTTCAGACCGGCGCTCACGAAGGCGTCGGTCAATCTGGATAGTGATGGCAATGAGCTCTTCTAAGGTGTCAGGCATTCCTACTCGGGCAAGCTCATCCTTAAGACCCTCAGATAACCCCATGCGGAACTGGTGGCGTAGGGCTGCATTATTCCATTGAGTATCCGCGCTCCAGCGTCGAAAGTCCATGACATAGTCCTCGGCCGGTCTACGGCCTTGCTGGAGCGCGATCAAAGCTGCCTCAGCGGTGGCAGCCCGCTGAGGATCCTCATAAAGCTGGGCCATGGCTTCAAAAAAGGCAGGTAGGGTCTGAACCTGTATGGCGTTGGATTCAATCAAGCGATGGGCCCAGGTCTGGGGTTCCCCCTGCAGGAGGGATACAACAAACCCCACTTTGGTGGCTTCCAAAGAAAAAGTCAGTGGCTGTAGTCCAAAATAAAGTTGACAAGCGCTGCGGAAGGCCACAAACTTAGTTCGGTCACCGGAAAACTTGTCAGGAACAGGTACTCTTGGTTCTGGTGGGAGCATGACCACTGAGGGTGGTGCAGCAGCCTGTACTGGAGCAGCTGCGGGTGCAGCGGCCACACCACCGGAACCACTGAGGTTTAACACTTGCCCTTCCAGTCTGTTATAACTGTCTTGTAGAGTCTTTACTGCTTGGGTGAGGGCCGCCAAGTGTGTACAGATCTCCTGAATGGGAGAGGTCTCTCCTGCAGGCTCAGTCATGGCTGTTCGTACTGTAATGTACCTGGTAGTTGAGCCTGACTGGTAGAAGGAGACCTCTCTTAAGCGCTGGTTCAGGAGCCGCTGGAAGTGGGAACAGTGGTCTCCTGAGCACAGTGGGTAGGAGGGCCTGATGCGGGTTCCAGCAGAAGCAGACACCGGAACTGGAATGAAGTCCCTCAGGGATGGCTGAGCTGTGGATGCAGGTAACTGGTGCAGGCCGGTAGGTAGGCTGGTAGCCGGATGCGTAGACAGCAGCTGGATGCAAACAGGCAGGCTGGAGCAGCGTGACAGGACACAGGCAAGCAAGGTCAGACAGTCCGTATTTGGCAGGAGATCAGGCAGGATATCAACAGGAGGGATGATCCAAGAGTAGTCAGACAGGCAGGAGTTCAGCAACGGGTAGCAGAAGAAACAAGGTCAGACAAGCCGGGTCGGATAGGAGACTGGAGAATGGTCAGACGTAGCCGGGTCAATATCAAACAACAAGCAGGCAGATACAGGAACTTTCAGGTGCAGAGCTGCAGACGAACAGCAGCTAACATGAGCACCAGTCACCCTTTTAAAGGCCCCTTGGCGCCAAACGGCGCTAGCGCGAAGGGGCGCGCGCACACCCGCGAACGCGCGTACGGGCATTCGCGGGAGCGCTCCGGCGCCCCCTGGTGGGGATTTTGGCTGAATATGCTTGGAAATGATCCTTGAGGACCGACGACTGCTGACATGCCCCTGACATATACCCTATATACTTTATAGTTATTAAAAGATATACCTTGCATGTTGCAGCAAAGTCCAATTTCAGGGGCCCCTGAGGATGATCGTAGTGTGGAATTTGTCTTGGTGTTGGGGACCTGAAAATAAGATTTGTGTTCATGAGGAGACCATCCAGCTGTTGTCCAACCAGTCTTGAATGCAACTTCTCACATGCAGAAACTGTGGCGTGACACTGAAATTTAGAGTCAGCCTATCTACTCTGCTGTTTGGGGGGAATCAGAACGGAGATCCTCTTAGAACACTTTTCACTTTTGGAAATCTAAATGTCAGCCTCATTTTTCCTCACTCAAGAATCCTGTCAGATAACATCATTTTGAGAGGCTGCATAAGGATGCTAAGGTAGCAAGCCTCTTACAAATTGACTGGTTCTTATAGAGTCCACTGCAGAAGGAGGTATAGCAGTGTGATGCAATAAATGTGAGTAACTGTAAGTGAGTAACAATTAACTGTAATTGATTATTAAAAGTTGAAACACCTTCTCTTCTTTTTGATGAGACATCCAGTAGTTAGCAGCCATCGTTGTTCATGATCACAGTATGGCTCAAAATGCTCAGAAAATACCTGTATGTAATCCGTTGCACTTATTCCCACGTGTCTTGATACAGGCTTACCGCAAAATTTCCGTGACATGCTGTCTTTTGCCTTCTAAACAGAACCACTCCCTTAAGCACTTAAGGACCGGAATATTTTCCCCCTTAATGACCAGGCCATTTTCTTTTTATACATCAGGGGACACAGAGCCATAGTAATTACTATGTGGGTTATAGGCCACCTTCAGGTGATGGACACTGGCACGCCCTAAATTAAAAAGTGCACTCCCTATATAACCCCTCCCACTGGTGGGAGTGACTCAGTTTTTCTGCTGTGTGCATTGGGCTAAGGTCAGAAGGGGGGTTAAAACACCCCTAGAAATAGAGCTAAAGGAGTCCCCCTTCTAGCTCTGGTAAGCCTACTCATCTCTACAGATGGCATCCTCCCCTGAGAGGGAGTGACTGGTTAGAGTGAGCATCAGGGGCATGAAATGTTTACAGTTGTTTTCAACACTGCAGCCCCTGTGTATTTTACCAAAGGTTCCTTTTTCCCCTCAGCCATGATGGGTTTAAAAAAAAAAAAAAAGTATAGCTACTTTAATCGCACAGATTCTCTTTCATTGCCCAGGACCCTCAAACGGGCTAGGGGCGGTAGAAGAGGAATCCCCTCAGGGGACCGTGGTGAGGCTGATGACTCCTCTTCTGAGGTGTTAAATGTGGGAGAACCAGCTGGTTTCAATATCTTGCTAAATGGTCCACTCCACATTTATGCTCCCTTAACTAAGTGTTTGGGTTCGTTGAAGCCTCCTCAGACTGTGCATGATTTTTTCCTGTCCATTTATTGTTGGAAAAGCCTTTTTTGTATCTGAGAAGATTTCCCAGGAAAAATGTTATTTCCCATTTACGTCTTTCAGGACAGCACCATAGAGAGACCTTGGCTCCTCCCCTTCTGAGGAAACACCGCCTTCAACTTTTAGATTTAAACCTCACCGCTCCCCCCGGCCCCTCAGTTCTGGTGTTTCCTCCGGTGGGGAGACATCGCAAGGAACCAGGGCTAAACAGCCAGGGAGGCTGGGGCTAATTGCAGGCTGAGCAGAGGGGGGTGGATCAGTCTCTCTCTGTCTCTCCTGCTCATTTCTTAAAAAGCACTGCAGTCTAAGGGGCTAGTGTGGCTGGGTACCTTTAGAAGACTGCACATCACGCTCCTCCAGCTTCTCTTAGTGAAGCTGTAAGCTGGAGGGGTCCGTTTTCTTTTTGCCTAGCAGTGGCATAGGCGGAGGCACAGGAGACCGCCCTGCACTAGCAGCCAGCGTGGGAGCTCTGAGCGCTGGGTCGGAGGGCGGGTGACGCCATTTCCGGCGGAGGTCAGTGCTTCCGTCTGACCCGTGACTTCCGGTTCCGGTCGCGGTGATGGAAACGGACCGCGCGTTCGGCTGGTGCTGCCTCTGACCTGTGGGGACAGCACACAGGGGCTTGGAACACCACTGCACTCTAAGGAGATGTCGGAAGCAGAGGCTTCAAGAACCGCTCCAGGAGAATCCTGCACCAGCCACTCCAAGGTAAGAGGAACCCTGGGGTGGTGTTCCCTTACTGCTTCCTGTAAGCTCCACAGGTGTAGAACTCCCCTTGGTGGTGGGGGGGGAAAGGGTTGTGACTGGGTCCCTGGTGGTGGTCGGTCCTGGGAAGCGCACCCCTGGTGGCCCTCCGTGGTAGTGCTGGTGGATAAGTTTGCTGATTGCTCCCTCTTTTTAATTTTTTTTCACAGGGCAAAGCTACAGAGAAAAGCAAGTCGCCCTACAATACCAAGAAAAAATGCCCCTCATGCAGAATTACAATGGGGGAATCTTGGTCTAAGCCCCTCTGCAGGGAATGTATAGAGGGGTTAGTAAGGGAGCAGTCTGGAGAACAGTCTTCAGATTTAGCAGCTTCCGTTAAGGAGCTTTCTAATACTGTGCAAACTTTTAAGGCACTTTTTTCCAGTCTTCAGTTGCCACAGCCTCAGGTTATTTCTCCACCAGCACAGCAGAGTGTTCCTCAGTCCTTAATGGATGCTCCCTCGGGAAGTGGAGAGAATCCAGGAGGTGCCAGACTCGAGGTTGAGGAGGAGCCTGATAGCGGGTCTTCAGATCCCCAGGGGGAATCGGAGGGAGAGGAGGTGGAAGGGGAATCCACAAGATCCTCTCGCTACAAACTTTCCCTGGAAGAGGTGGAGGAGCTCCTAGGAGCCATTCATACCACCCTAGGAATCCAGGAGGAAAGGAAGAAGCTATCACTCCATGACCAGATGTATAGGGGACTAGGGGAACATAAAAGGAGGGTGTTCCCGGTCCATGAGGTCTTGGTCGACGCCATCAAAAAAGAGTGGCAAGACCCCGAAAGGAAAGCTTTTCTTTCAAGAGCACTTAAGCATAGGTTTCCCTTTGCAGAAGAGGAGGCGCTGGTATGGAACAAATCCCCTAAACTAGACGCAGCCTTTTCGCAGGTCTCCAGACACACTGACTTGGCCTTTGAGGACATGGGGGCACTCCCAGATCCCATGGACAAAAGGATAGATTCCCTCTTAAAAAAATCATGGGACTCTTCCTTAGGGAACCTCAAACCAGCCATGGCGTCCACAGTGGTGGCACGAAACATGGAGTACTGGATGACGCAAATTAAAGCACACATAGAGGCAGGAACGCCTAAGGAAACAATCCTGTCGTCTTTTCCCATGCTCCTTAAAGGAATAGCTTATCTGGCAGATGCTTCGGCTGAATCGGTGCGTATGTCTGCAAGATCAGCCGCATTGTCCAATTCAGCAAGAAGAGCCTTATGGCTTAAGACGTGGCAGGGGGATACCGCATCCAAGGTTAAACTTTGCGCCATTCCTCTCACGGGGGACTTGCTTTTTGGACCAGGTCTGGAAGCCGTGTTAGATCGAACGGCCGACAGGAAAAAGGCATTCCCTTTTAAAAGGAAAACAGCAGAGACTAAAAGAAAGTCTCGGCCCTGGAAGAAATTGGACCCCCCAAAATCTGATCAACAGAAAAAGGGGTGGGGACAAAAAGGGAAAGGGCGTGGGGGGGCTATTTTTCGCCCTCCTGAACAGCCCAAAAAGACAAAGTGACAGAATAACGGTGGGAGGAAGATTGGGGGCCTTCCTTCCACAGTGGGAGAGGATCATCTCCAACCATTTTATTCTGGAAGTCATAAGGAGAGGGTACAGGTTAGAGTTTGCAGAACCTCCACCATGCAGACTCCTGGTAACCACGCTACCGAAATGCGCAGAGAGGTTAGCGGCTCTCCTTTCCTCCCTCCAGGAGTTGGAGGAACAGGAGGTGGTAGTTCGAGTCCCAGAAGGGGAGACGGGCAGAGGCTTTTACTCCCACATTTTTGTGGTGCGCAAACCCTCGGGGAAGTTCAGGCTCATCCTGAACCTGAAGCCTCTGAACGTCTCGCTCACCTACAGGAGGTTCCGAATGGACTCGATCTATTCGGTAAAAACGCTCCTTCCTCCGAACTGCTTCATGGCATCGGTAGACTTGAGGGATGCCTACCTGCACATTCCCATTGCAGAACGGTGGCAGAAGTTCCTCAGGCTGGCGGTAAATACCAGAGAAGGGACGTTTCATTGGCAGTTCAAGGCCCTTCCCTTCGGGCTATCCTCTTCCCCCCGCATCTTCACCAAAGTCATGGTAGAAGTCTTAGCTTTCCTACGGGTCAAGGGCATCTCAGTGATCGCATATTTAGACGATCTACTACTTTTTGCCTCTTCCCCGGAACAACTGTCGCGGGACCTGCAGTTTACAAGGAACATTCTAGAGGGTCTAGGTTGGCTCTTGAACCTGGAAAAGTCCAATTTGACTCCATCGCAAAAGGTAATCTTTCTAGGTTACCTGTTGGATTCAACAAAACAGAAAGTCTTCCTACCAATGGAGAAAATCCAGAAGGTAGACAAGGCAATGTTGTTACTCCAGGGCAGCCAACAAATATCAGTAAAAAAGGCTATGTCAGCCTTGGGGTTACTGACGGCAGCACTTCCAGCAGTTCAATGGGCAGGGTTACACTTTTGCCCTTTACAACTCTTCATCCTGAGTATATGGGACCACAGTCAGGGGTCTTTGGACTCCCTGATAACTATACCAGGCCAGGTCAAGAGATCCCTATGGTGGTGGCAACCCTCATTCTTATTGCGCCACATTGGCCCAGGAGGCCTTGGTTCTCCATCCTAAGAAGTCTGGCAACAGAACCCCCTTGGCTTTTGCCAGTTCAGGAGAATCTTCTTTCCCAGGGACCAATCTGTTGTCCCCAGGTGTCGAGATGGAATCTCGCGGCTTGGCTACTGAGGAGGAATTGCTGAAGAGCAGGGGTTTCTCAGATAGCTTAGTGAAGACCCTCCTAAATTGCAGGAAAAAAGAAACGCAGGTTATCTACCAAAAAACGTGGAAGCGTTTTAATAGCTGGTGCACAGGAGCTTCCTTTGATGTTCACAGCTCTATAGCGGTCTTAGAGTTCCTGCAAGCAGGGGCGGACAAGGGGTTAGCCCTTGGCACCCTGAAAGGACAGGTTTCCGCTTTGAGTGTGTTTCTGGAGAAACAACTAGCTTCCGATCCTTGGATCGTTGGATTTTTTAAAGCATTGAGTAGGCAGAGACCTTTGAGGGTCCCCCCCTTCCCAATGTGGGATCTTTCTTTGGTATTACAAGCGCTTACAGGGGAACCTTTTGAGCCGTTGGAGACGTGTACGCTAAAATGGATTAGCCTCAAAACGGTGTTTTTGGTGGCAATCACTACGGCAAGAAGAGTGAGTGAACTCGAGGCCCTCTCCATTAGGGCACCCTTTTTTCAGATATTTCCGGACCGGGTCATTTTTAAAACCGATCCGGCCTTTTTGCCAAAGGTGGCCTCGGTTTTTCATAGAGGCCAGGAAATTGTTTTGCCCACCTTCTGTTTTGAATCCTGTGAGGGAACAGGAACATAAGTTTCATAAACTAGATGTAAGAAGGTGTGTCGTGCAGTACTTGGAGGATACAAAACTATTTAGAAAATCTGATTCCTTTTTTGTGTTATTTTCAGGAACCAGGAAGGGAGGCAGAGCCTCTAGGCGCACTATAGCCAGGTGGTTAAGGTTAGCCATCAGCCAGGCTTATATAGTTAGCGGGTTGGAAGCCCCTAAGGGTATCAGGGCACATTCCACCAGGGCAGTGACGACCTCTCAGGCCGAGTGGGCTGGTGCGTCTCCGGAGCAGATCTGTAGAGCGGCAACGTGGTCCAGATTCGACACGTTCATGAGACACTACAGACTGGACCTTCTGTCAGCAAAAGACCAGGCTTTTGGGCGTAAGGTTCTGCAGGCAGTAGTCCCACCCTAAGGTAAGGTGCTCGCTTATCCTCTCTATGGTGCTGTCCTGAAAGACGTAAATGGGAAAATCGGAGTTACTTACCGGTAACGTCCTTTTCCAGGAGTCTTTCAGGACAGCACAGTTACCCACCCTTTTTCAGGGACATTCGTGAAGAGTTCATCGCAGAAGAACGTCAGGTAAGATCAGAGTTATTATGACGTGTTCTTGTGTCTCCCCAGCCAACCGGAGGTCCTCTTGAAGAACTGAGGGGCCGGGGGGAGCGGTGAGGTTTAAATCTAAAAGTTGAAGGCGGTGTTTCCTCAGAAGGGGAGGAGCCAAGGTCTCTCTCTATGGTGCTGTCCTGAAAGACTCCTGGAAAAGGACGTTACCGGTAAGTAACTCCGATTTTTCCTCCTAGTTAAGTTTTTACACTTTATCCTATGATGGAGGAAATTCACTAAGTACGGTATACTAGCAATTAACGCAGTATATCCTCTGTGAATAAGAGCTGTTATTTGGCAGACAATATTCAAATGCTTAGGCATCCGACAAATAAAGTTGTAATTCCTGTTGAGAAAAAAAAAGCAGGCCCAGAATTCTGGCAGCTTTATGCTTGCAATGATGGCTTGTGAGTTCCTTTTGTAGAATTTCCACAAACTTCTCAGGCAGGTGTTGGCTTATAAACTAGTCAAACGCACAACTGCTGAGATGCCTATGACGGTTTGAACCTGTACAGCCTGGGAATACCAGGTGCTATACACGGTTCTGTGCACATTGTTGCTAAACATAGCTAAACACATGAGTGCAGGAACGCACATCAGCGGAGGATAAACTTCCTTTCACCATGCAGAAACTCCTGGCTAGTCTTCCTTTTGCGGCAGAACAGCTAATTGAGGTTGTTTGGATAATTCATCAAAAGAAATTCTAGTGTGGAAAGTACCCCCTTTTTTTCCATTTAAATAAAGGAGTAAATGTATTTTCATTTAAAAAAAAAAAAAAAAGCTCCTTCTTTTGTGCCAGGGGCATTGGCCTCCAGGCAGTCAGGATGGCTTCCAAGGCGTCCCGCTAGCTCAATAGGGGGAATTCTTCTGCAGTTCTCATGGACGTTCCTAAGGATCCAGAGGAAAAGAAGTCTTTCTCTTCGCATGGAATTATCCGATCAGTAGTCTCCTTTCTACAAGGGGGAGAACTTCTGGCGTCTATCGACATCAACGATGCTTATCTCCATGTGCCGATCTTCCCCCGCTCACTAGAAATTTCTACTCTTTGAGGTAGAAAATCTTAATTTCCAGTTTATAGCTCTACCTTTTTGGGCTAGCTACTGCACTTCAAGTGTGTATAAGGATCCTGGCTCCTCCTTTAGCCAGGTTAAGGGCTCAAAGTATAACAATACTAGCCTACTTAGACGATCTACTCTTGATAGGTCAATCGGTAGCCTGTTAAAACCAAGGTCTGGTTACAGCAGTCAGCTACCTGGAATACTTGGGTTGGATCCTCAACCTAGTAAGATCCTCCTTAAAACCATCAAGGAGATTGCATTACTTAGGGCTGATTATAGATACAGTCCACTAATGGGTATTTTTACCCCAGGAAACAATCGGTTCCTTAAAAGAACTGATTCGGTGGGTCAAAACAAAGAAAAATCCTTATTTGTCTTTGCATGTGTTTATGGGGAAAGATGGTGGCTTCTTCGAGGCCGTTCCTTATGCGCAGTTTTATTCAAGTCTGCTGCAAAACAGTATCCTGTCAACTTGGAACAAGAAGATCCAAACTCTGAACTTCCTGTTGCTTTTATCTGCCAAAGTGTGTCAGTGCCTCAATTGGTGGTAGATATCCAAGAATCTTCAAAAAGGAAGATCCTTTCTACCGGTTACCTAGAAAGTGGTAACAGATGCCAGCCCTTTGGGCTGGGGAGCAGTCCTGGAAGAAGCGTCTGTCCGAGGGACATGGTCCAGATCAGAGATGATCTTGCCCATCAATATTCTAGAAGATTCGGGCAGTGCGCCTGGAGGCCTGGACGCTCAGACTATAAAATTGTCCTGTCAGGATCCAATCCGACAATGCCACAGCGGTGGTTTTTATCCATCACAAAGGGTGCACGAGAAGTTGTGCGGCCCAGAAAGAGATAAATTATTTTTTCTGTCTTGGGCAGAAGGCAACATAACTTGTCTAGCAGCAATTTTCATTCCAGGAATGGAGACTTGGAGGCGGATTACTTGAGTCACCAACTATTGTTTCCGGGAGAATGGTTCTTCATCTCGGCATCGTTCTGTCAATATGCCTAGGATGGGGAGTTCCGGACATGGGTCTATTGGCGTCCGGGTTCAAACAACAAGATCGACATCTTTGTGTCAAGGTCAAGGGATCCGATGGCATAAGAAACAGATGCCTTGGTATTTCCATTGGATCAGTTTTTACTGATCTATGCTTCCCTCCTGTTCTCCTTCAGCGTCTTCTTCGCAGGATCAAGCAAGAAGGGAAGGAAGTGTTTCCTGTGGCCCAGCGTGGCCTAGGAGATCTTGGTTTGCCGAGATCATAAGGATGGTGGTAGGGGACCCTTGGTCCCTACCACTGTGGCCAGACCTTCTTTCACAGGGTCCGGTATTCCATCCTTCCTTACAAACGCTAAGGTTAACGGTTTGGCTATTGAGACCCACATTCTAAAATAAGACCTCTGGTTCATAACTTTATTCAGGGGGTAACGCGGATTAATCCTCCAGTTTGGTCACCCCTGAACCATTGGGACTTGATTTTAGTCCTGTCGGCTTACAGAAGCAGCCTGTTGAGCCAATACGGAGATATTCCCTTGGTTCTCTTGATAGGGGAAAAATTTTCTTGATTGCCATATCTTCTGTAAGAAGAGTATCAGAGCTGGCTGCTCTTTCTTGTAAAGAGTCATATTGGTTGTCAATAAGGATGAGGTTGTATTGCGGCCTCATCCTGAATTCCTACCGAGGGTAGAATCGGGATTTAATTTGAACCAGCATATTGCTCTTCCTTCATTTTTTTTCCAGAACCTTGTTTCTGTGGAAGAAAGGTCACTACATTCTCTTGATGTGGTGAGAGCGGTCAAGGTCTATTGAGAATGACTGCTCAGATTCATAAAACAGATGTTTTGTTTGTGTTTCCAGACGGTCCTAAAAGAGGTGAGGTATCATCAAAATCTACCATTTCTAAATGGGTTACATAGTTCTAAGTGATTGTTCAAACTTATGGTTTAAGGAGGAAAATTCCTCCTTTTCATATTGAAGCGCACTCCACCAGGGCTGTTAGTGCCTCTTGGGCAGTGCATTACTAAGCCTTGACTCAGATCTGCAAGGCCATAACTTGGTCTTCAATCCATACACTTACCAGATTCTATCAAGTAGATGTAAAAGATTAAGAGTGTATCACCTTTGGGCGCAGTGTACTGCAGGCTGCAGTATAAGTCCTCTAGTCTCTTGGTGCCCTACAATTGTGTCTCCCTTGCATTGCTATGGGACATCCCACATAGTAATTACTATGGCTCTGTGTCCCCTGATGTATGAAATGAAAATAGGATTTTTTTAAACGGCTTACCTCTAAAAATCCTTTTCTTTGAAGTACATCAGGGGACACAGAGGTCCCTCCCTTCTTGTTATACACGTGTATTGCTTTGCTACAAAACTGATTCACTGCCACCAGTGGGAGGGGTTATATAGGGAGTGCACTTTTTAATCTAGGGCGTGCCAGTGTCTATCACCTGAAGGTGGCCTATAACCCACATAGTAATTACTATGGCTCTGTGTCCCCTGATGTACTTCAAAGAAAAGGATTTTACAGGTAAGCTGTTTTAAAAAAATCCTATTTTTTGCAATACGGCACTGTCGCTTTAACTGACAATTGCGCGGTTGTGCGGCGCTGCACTAAAACAAAATTGACATCCTCCCCCCCCCACAAATGGATCTTTCTTTTGGTGGTATTTGATTACCTCTGTTTTTTTTTTTTTTCCTTTTTTGCACTATAAACAAGAGTGACAATTTTTGAAAAAAAGCTGAATTGGTTCTCCCGCTGGGCAGTGGGCGCGCGCGCCTGCGCCTACGAACCAGAGTTTCCAAGCCGACGTACAATGATGGGATTCACGGGAACGCGTCGACCTGCTGCAGTACAATGACGGCGGCTGGTCGGCAAGTAGTTAAAAATTCAAGAGTGTGCTCTTTCCAGGCTTCAAAACTTTCTTCTTCTTGTGACACAGGAACATTACCAGAAATTACTTTTACCTTCCTGTAATGTGCTGCCTGTAAAACCTGTGATAACATTTCAGTCAGTTTTGGCTAAAGTACCACTTGCGTTTTCCCTGGGGTGCTCGCTATCATTATCCATTCTGTGAGAAATGATACAAGTTTTTCTTTTACATGAACCAGAAGGAAAGTACAGCCAGAGTATAAGATTTCCTATCATTTGAGCCCAGTCTTGCCACACAGAGTTAATCCATCTCTGAGCAATCCCCTTTTATTGTTCAGTGAGACAATTCTTGACAAAATGAGAAAAACGTTGTCAAATACTCCCCCATGCTGTGAGTGACAAGTGATTTGCGTCTCGTGCTTCAGCCTAAGAGACATGCAGTATTTTTAAATTCCCTCCCCCACTCCTTTCTTCAGCAGCTCTGCAAGGATTAGCTGTTCCACACCTCACCATGATTTGGCATGCTGAAGTTATGTGGTTACTTTCCTGTCTTTTCACTGGATGTTAGGGATCATAGCAGAAGTTCAGTGTTAGAAATACACATATTGACAAGGGGAGTGTAGAGGTGGGCGGGGAGTCTACTGACATCACGACTCCACCCACCGAGCTCCAGACAACAGACCCACCCACAGAATATGCAGTTTTTCAGCTCTCATAACAGACAGAGGGGAGACATTTGACAGGTAAAGATACATGTAGGAGGCATGTATATCCTTATAGATAACCCCTATGGCAGTAGTTTAGAAAGGATGACATTGGGTTTACATCCACTTTAAGTCTGCCATTGCAGGTTGAGGACGCTGATCTGGATTATATTGCTCATCCTTACTACTGTTAATCCCACTTTGATCTCAGCTGTGCCTCCAATGTAGCCCTCTTTTGGGGAGTTATGACAAACGACCCTCCTCAAACAGCATATTGCCCTAAACCTGTTGGTAAATAAAAGAACCAGAACCTTCACTAAGTGGAAGAGAGAGTTTGATTCATTTTTTAAGATATCAAATTTTTTTTAAATAATTTATAAGGGTTACACTTGGAAGGCACAATGCCTGGGACAACATGATCTTGTGTATCATTGCGTTAATATAACAAAAATATGTCAATCCTTCAGAACAGCTCTTATAAGTTAAACATAAAATCAATATAGATGTGCATTACTACCTATTCATCCAAAGCATCTGTAATGTGCTAACCAGTGTCTCCCGTGGGCAAGAAAAGCTGCCCAAGAGAAGTGGAAAAGAACATTTAAGGAATCAAGAGAAGGAAGAAAAAAAAAAAAAGAAGAAACCAAACATGTCTGGAGAGTTTTTTCATCTCCAAATAAAATCCCTCCAAGCCGCCAATTTTACAAGACTCGAATTCCAAAATAAAAGCTATTCATAGAAAGGATCTCATGATGTGAGAGCTCAGGAACTCAATTCAAGGAGACCATACAGCCATATTATTGGAGTATCATTTTTGGATATTCACCATTAGTTTCTCAATTCACTTTAGGTGATTCAGTTCAGCCACCAACTCTTTAATAGTGGGTTCCCACTATTAAAGAGTTGGTGGCTGAACTGAATCGCCTAAAGAGAATGGAGGAACGAACGGTTAATATATAAAAATGATATTCGCGCAAACTGGATTCTCCAATGTATAGGTATAAGACTTTGTGCTGCGGCAAATAGGAAATGAAGCAGCCCCTTTTTAGCTGCCCCCAGATAGTCCAGATAGATAGAAAGTAAAGCTATTTCTGGGGACTTCTAACATGGGAGCAAATTTAAAAAACAGACTCCCAAAATGATTTAACCCGGGGACAGGTCCACCATATGTGGATCATTGTGCCTACTTCATTTATGCAGCGCCAACACTTTTCAGGGTAAATTAAAGACATTCTGTGCAACCTCTTAGGGCATCTATACTACCTGGTTAGAATTTTATAGTTCTTCTCTTGTAAATAAGTTGAGACTTGATTTAAAAGTTAAAAAAATTTCTTCCATTCCTCCGCAGTGATTGTGTGACCCAATTGTCTCTCCCAATCTCTGGTGTAGTACGGGCGAGAAGGGAATGCATGACCGTATACCATGTATTTTAGAAATAGTGTGAGGGCACTCTGCGCGCCCAATACAGAGAGACTCAAACAGAGCTCAGTCCCTATGCAAAGAACCTATTTTAGAGACATGTATATAAAAATTCTGAAACTGGAAATAGTGGAGCCATCGGCCTGCGTAGTTACATTCTGTAGTCACTATTGTGTTTAACGTTTGAAGTCTCTTGGCTGCAAGAGCTTGTTTGATCGGGAAAGGGGGCGAGGATGTCCAATGTAAGAACCTAGCTGATGATAGACCCAGTGGGAATTCTGGGTTATCCATAATCAGGGTAAGTGGGCCCGGTGTTGAAGAAATACCCAGCTTCCAAACAGTTGAGTCCCAAACTCTTAACAGAGATTGTGTCAGAGGTGGGAGTGTTTCTTAAGATGGGCGAGATGAAAATGCGATCCACGGAAGAGAGGTGTAAGGGACTGGTATTACAATCTTCTAAAGGCCTTTAGAAGGAGCAGGGAGCTCTGAGCATGTAGCCTGTACTCTCCAGCTACCTCTACCTCCTACTGGTGACGTCACATCCGTTGGTGGGTTACACACTGGTCGGCGTGGACAATATTTTTTTTTTATTCTTTCTTGTATTCATACAGAGCTGGCTCAACTCTGAGGACAGCAGCCATCAGTGCTCCCCAGCACATGCTACCTTTTTCATCAAGGATTTTAAAGACAATTACAGCTTACCTGCTGTACAGCCCCTCCAACTGTTCTCCGTATATACTCTTTGCGGCTGAATAATTTGATCTTCCGCATCACTAAGATATTGTGACAAGGTCTTGCCAAGGAATTCAGCCAGGCATACCGTAATAGACTAGATCGTAGGGACCAGAAGAAGGCCAATGGAGGAGCTATTGGTAATGTTTGATAAAGATACAAAAAGTGAGGTAGAATATCCATCATATATATTGCCATTCTCCCTAACCTAGAATGTTTACCCAAGACCCTAGACTGCAGCCTACTAGTCATGGAATTCAGCAAGGGCAAATAGTTCAATTTGGAATTTTTTTTCTTCTGAAGGGTCTATATTCACCTCTTACAGTACCTTGAAAAAGTATTAATTCCCCCTGGCAATTTTCCACATTTTGTCATGTTACAACCAAAAACGTAAATGTATTTTATTGGGATTTTATGTGCTAGATCAACACAAAGTGGCGCATGATTGTGAAGTGGATGGAAAATGATAAATGGTTTTCAAAATTTTTTACAAATAAAAATGTGAAAAGTGTGGCATGCATTTGTATTCAGCCCCCTTTACTCTGATATCCCTAACTAAAATAAAGCGGAACCAATTGCCTTCAGAAGTCACCTAATTAGTAAATAGTCTACCTGTGTGTAATTTAATCTCAGTATAAATACATCTGTTCTGTGAAGCCCTCAGGGGTTTGTTAGAGAACCTTAGGCTGGCCATACATTATACAATTTTCTTATTCAATTTCCTTTAGATTTACCTTCAACTATGTAGTGCATATAAATTGAAAGTGTTTAGGGTTGACCTCCTATTATATGGTTTTGGCAGATCTAAAGGAAAGTTGTACAAGAAAATTGTATAATGTATGGTCAGCCTTAGTAAACAAACAGCATCATGAAGCCCAAGGAACATACCAGACAAGTCAAGGATAAAGTTGTCGAGACATTTAAAGCAGGGCAAGCCAGGCATGAAGAGCATTTATTCAGAGAAGCAGCCAAGAGGCCCATGGTAACTCTGGAGGAGCTGCAGGGATCCATCGCTCAGTTTACAGTTTGTGAGAAGTCATGTAAGGCTGGCCATGCATTATACAATTTTCCTTTAGATTTGCCAAAACCCTATAATATGAGTTTAAACCTAAACATTTTCAATTTGTATGCAATCAGGCAGGCCCTTCTACTACATAGTTGAAGGTAAATCTAAAGAAAATGGAATAAGAAAATTGTATGGTTTATGGCCAGCTTAAGGGACACCGCAGACATGTGGAAGAAGGTGCTCTGGTCAGATGAGTCCAAAATTGAACTTTTTGGCCTAAAAACAAAACGCTATGTGTGGTGGAAAACTAACCCTGCACATAACCCTAAATACACCATTCCCACCGTGAAACATAGTGGTGGCAGCATCATGTTGTGGGAATGCTTTTCTTCAGCAGGGACAGGGAAGCTGGTTAGAGTTGTTGGAAAGATGGAGCCAAGTACAGGGCAATCTTAGAAGAAAACTAGAATCTGCAAAACACTTGAGACCAGGGTGGAGATTCACCTTCCAGCAGGACAACGACCCTAAACACATAACCAGAGCTACAATGAAATGGTTTAGATAAAGCATATTCATGTATTAGAATGGCCCAGTTAAAGTCCGGACCTAAATCCAATTGAAAATCTGTGGCAAGACTTGAAAATTGCTGTTCAGACGCTCCCTATACAATCTGACATAGTTTTGAGCTATTTTGCAAAGAATGGGAAAAAATGTCACACTCTAGATGTGCAAAGCTAGTAAAGACATACCCAAAAAGACTTGCAGCTGTAAATGCAGCAAAAGGTGGTTCTACAAAGTATTGGCTCGGGGGGGTTGAATACAAATGCATGCCACACTTTTCATATATTTATTTGTAAACATTTTTAAAAACCATTTATCATTTTCCTTCCACCTCACAATTATGTGCCAGTTTGTGTTGGTCTATCACATAAAATCCTGATAAAATGCATTTACATTTTGGGTTGTAACATGACATGTGAAAAATTTCAAGGGGTATGAATACTTTTTCAAGACACTGCAATATTTGAGAGACTGCGATTCCCATTTTTAAATGTTAAATTCCTTTCTAGCCTGCCTTCTATTAACAGTAGATTAACATTGAGACACCGAGATTTGGTGACCTCAACTTTAAAATTGCTATAAAAACCAAATTGTTCCAATTCATAAAGAATATGCAGGCTATTCTGGGATTGGACACATATGAGTAAATCATCTGCGAAGATGCTCAATTTGTTTGAACCCCTTGAATCGTAAATTGCATTGGATCGTAAAGCAACCGCCAGGTGATGTAAAGGTATGGTGATAGCAAACATCACTCGCATTTCCCATTAAAAATGTTAACAAGCTGAGATAATATCTCATTAATTTTTATCCTAGCAGATGAAGCCGTGTATAAAGCCGTTATTTTTTTGTATAAATAGGAAGGCCTACTTTTTCCACAGAAGCTACCATAAACCTCCAGTCCAAGTACCGTATATACTCGAGTATAAGTCGAATTTTTCAGCACATTTTTTTGTGCTGAAAGTGCCCCCCTCGACTTATACTTTAGTCAAGCACTTTTCTGCAGCAAAAAATTTCATTTTCCGAACCGAATTTGGGGCCCCGTATCTCAGGGTCACTTGGTGATAGGAACCCCAAATTTGGTGTGCAAACCCAGTGGAACTGGTACCACAACATAACCAAAGATGAAGTTCCTAGCACTAAGTGGCCCTGAGATACGGGGCCCCAAAATCGGTTCGGAAAATGTCATTCTCTGCTGAAGAAAAGTGCTTGACATTTTCTGAACTGATTTTTGGGGCCCTGTATCTCGGGGCCACTTGGTACTAGAAACCCCAGCTTTGGAAATTTTATGGTGCTAGTTCCACTGGGTTTGCACACCAAATTTGGGGTTCCTAGCACTAAGTGGCCCCGAGATACGGGGCCCCAGATTTGGTCAACTGTGTCCATCTGCAGCAATGTCATTTCAGGACCCTTTGGGTTCAGAGACCCCAAATTTTGGCTGCAGCTAGGGGGCATCTAGGAATCCTTAACTACCGAGTTTGAAGTTCAGGGGACCTATGGCTGCAAATGGGCACAGTGAGGCATGCAAATGGGCACAGTGATGCTGCAAATGGGCATTGTTGACCCTCTTTTCCACTTACAGTAGCTGTGCATTTCTCACCCTCGTCTTATACTCGAGTCAATAAGTTTTTCCCATTTTTTTTGTAGTAAATTGACGCCTCGACTTATACTTGGAACAACTTATACTCGAGTATATACGGTAATCAAAGGCTCTCTCCGCATCTATGGATAGAAGACAGTGTGGGCTCTTGGATTTCTGGGCATGGTGTATCAGAAGTCACAATGGATATAAAGTCTACACACCCCTGTTAAAATGTCAGGTTTCTGTGACGTAAAAAAAAAAAAGAGACCAAGATAAATAATTTCAGAACTTTTTCCACCTTTTAATGTGACCTATAAACTGTACAACTCAATTGAAAAAACAAACTGAAATCTTTTAGAGCTGGGAGTAAAATTAAAAAACTAAAATGTGGTTGCATAACTGGGGATGTAGCTGTGTTCAGAGTTAAACCATTACTCATTCAAACATTCAAACTCATATTAACTAGGAGTCAGTACACACCTGCCATCATTTAATGTGCCTCTGATTAATAACCCTGAATAAAGTTCAGCTGTTCTAGTCGGTCTTTCCTGACATTTTCTTGCATCCTGCAGAAAAAGCCATTGTCTGTGGAGAGCTTCCAAAGCATCAGAGGGCTCTTATTGTTAAAGGTATCAGTCAGGAGGAGGGTACAAAAGAATTTCCAAGGCATTATACAACAACAGTGACATTACCTAGAATTGGACATCCCTCCAAAATTTATGAAAAGACAAGAAGAAAACTGGTTAGGGAGGCTGCCAAGAGGCCTACAGCAACATTAAAGGCACTGCAGGAATATCTGGCAAGTACTGGCTGTGTGTTACATATGACAACAATCTCCCGTATTCTTCATATGTCTGGGCTATGAGGTAGAGTGTCAAAATGGAAGCCTTTTCTTACAAATAAAAACATCCAAGCCCGGCTACATTTTGCAAAAACACATCTAACGTCTCCCAAAAGCATGTGGGAAAACATGTTCTGGTCTGATGAAACTAAGGTTAACTTTTTGGCCATTATTCCAAAAGCTGTTCGGCGCAAAAACACTACACATCACCAAAAGAACACAATACCCTCATTGAAGCATGGTGGTGACAGCATCATGCTTTGGGGCTGTTTTTCTTCAGCTGAAACAGGGGCCAACAAAGGAATTGCTTCACCAGAAGAACATTAGTTTTGGAATGGCCCAGCCAGAGCCCAGACCTGATTCCGATTTGAAAATCTGTGGGGTGATCTGAAGAGGGCTGTGCACAGGAGATGTCCTCACAATCTGACAGATTGGAGTGTTTCTGCAAAGAGGAGTGGGCAAATATTGCCAAGTCATGTTGCGCCATGATGTAAAAAAGGTGCTTCAACAAAGTATTAGTTTTAAGGGTGTGCACACTTATGCAACCATATTTTAGTTTTTTTTTTTTTTTTAATTCCACCTAAAAGATTTCAGTTTGTTGTTCAACTGAGTTGTACAGTTTATAGGTCACATTTAAATAAAGTGTAAATACCGCGCTAAGACAAAAGCAAAAGCAGCAAAAAAGCAGCAACAATAAACCATCTAATACCTAAGGGTGCTAATAAATGTCAAAGTAAGAAAAGTTGCACTACATTAAATATTTTTTATGTAAGAAATAGTGTGAACCAATACCATACAGAAAACCAGGACACACCCGAATCAAGAGTGCATCCTGAGCATCCTAAACTCCTTCAGGTGATGTATACATAAATGAATTGTGAAATAAACAAACAAAATAGCGACAGCTGAAAAAAATCATGTGCACATCAATCAATAAATGAAAAAACAATGTCCATAAGACCATTAGTGTCCATATACAAATAAAATAAAATGAGCAGCGTTTTCTTTAGATGTAATAGAAAAAATATGTGAGTTATAATCCACAGCAGGTATCAAGGTCCAGATATTCAGCCTTAAAATGTCCACAAATGAAAGGCAGCTCGATGTAAACTCTGTATGTGATAACCCTTACCAGAACCGGTGGACCCCCTAAAGAGCGGGGTCATACGAGCAGACAGATATAGCCCTCTGCGGGGACACTTGAATCCTCTGGTATCTCGAGTCCTTTGGTTGCCTTGAGCGGTCCACGAGGATTTCAACAGATATCAGTAAATGCTTAGCAGCTGGATGTCCCCAATCTGAAAAGAGAAGCACACTCGGGCTCCCAGCCACGAGTGAGCAGACAGAAAGGGACTCCAGTCATGTAGTAAGTTATAATTCAAAATTTTAATGTTAACTAGATAAGTAAAAGCTCCCGTGTACCGGGTCACATGTGGCGTGATTGCGTCAGCACAACGTTGTGCTGACGCAATCACGCCACATGTGACCCGGTACACGGGTGCTTTTTATTGTTTGTTTTAGCTAGCTGGCTTTTTATCTATTCATGCACCTTTTATACAATTTTTCTGTGCAATATCCCTGTACATTACCTCTGTACATCTTGTCTTATGAGCTTTTGCTTATCTAGTTAACATTAAAATTGTGAATTTTAACTTACTACACGACTGGAGTCCCTTTCTGATGAAAGATTTTAAACTTGACAAACCTGTACCTACCCTCAGGATCCATTATCAGAGACTGAGATAAAAGGATGTACACCAATCCTGACTCCTTTTTATCTACCCCTTGGGTTGTGACTCATAAACCAGGAGGAATAGTATCTAGTGGGCATTCGAGGCACTGATGCCAATTTTAGAATGGGCTTCCTGTAGAAATATAATTTTTATCTTTTGCTTATGCATATCACACAGCATCACAAATGTGAGTACACCCCTCACATTTTTGTATTTTTTTTTTATATCTTTTTATAGTTTACATAGTTTACATAGTAGGTGAGGTTGAAAAAAGACACAAGTCCATCAAGTCCAACCTATGTGTGTGATTATATGTCAGTATTACATTGTATATCCCTGTATGTTGCGGTCATTCAGGTGCTTATCTAATTGTTTCTAGAAGCTATCAATGCTCCCCGCTGAGACCACCGCCTGTGGAAGGGAATTCCACATCCTTGCCGCTCTTACAGTAAAGAACCCTCTACATCAGGGATCCTCAAACGACGGCCCTCCAGCTGTTGCAGAACTACACATCCCAAGAGGCATTGTAAAACTCTGACATTCACAGACATGACTAGGCACGATGGGAATTGTAGTTCCTGAACACCTGGAGGGCCGCAGTTTGAAGACCCCTGCTCTATGTAGTTTAAGGTTAAACCTCTTTTCTTCTAATTTTAATGAGTGGCTACGAGTCTTGTTAAACTCTCTTCTGCGAAAAAGTTTTATCCCTATTGTAGGGTCACCAGTACGATATTTGTATATTGAAATCATATCCCCTCTCAAGCGTCTCTTCTCCAGAGAGAATAAGTTCAGTGCTCGCAACCTTTCCTCATAACTAAGATCCTTCAGACCCTTTATTAGCTTTGTTGCCCTTCTTTGTACTCGCTCCATTTCCAGTACATCCTTCCTGAGGACTGGTGCCCAGAACTGGACAGCATACTCCAGGTGCGGCCGGACCAGAGTCTTGTAGAGCGGGAGAATAATCGTTTTATCTCTGGCGTTGATCCCCCTTTTAATGCATGCTGATATTCTGTTTGCTTTATTAGCAGCAGCTTGGCATTGCATGCCATTGCTGAGCCTATCATCTACTAGGACCCCCAGGTCCATTTCCATCCTAGATTTCCCCAGAGGTTCTCTCCCCAATGTATAGATTGCATTCATATTTTTGCCACCCAAATGCATTATTTTACATTTTTCTACATTGAACCTCATTTGCCATGTAGTTGCCCACCCTATTAATTTGTTCAGGTCTTTTTGCAAGGTTTCCACATCCTGCAGAGAAGTTATTGCCCTGCTTAGCTTAGTATTGTCTGTAAATACAGAGATTGAACTGTTTATCCCATCCTACAGGTCGTTTATGAACAAATTAAATAGGATTGGTCCCAGCACAGAATCCTGGGGAACCCCACTACCCACCCCTGACCATTCTGAGTACTCCCCAATTATCACCACCCTCTGAACTCGCCCTTGTAGCCAGTTTTCAATCCATGTACTCACCCTATGGTCCATGCCAACGGACATTATTTTGTACAGTAACTGTGGGGAACTTATTTTGTACAGTAACTGTGGGGAACTGTGTCAAATGCTTTTGCAAAATCCAGATACACCACGTCTACGGGCCTTCCTTTATCTAGATGGCAACTCACCTCCTCATAGAAGGTTAATAGATTGGTTTGGCAAGAAGGATTCTTCATGAATCCATGCTGATTACTGCTAATGATACCGTTCTTATTACTAAAATCTTGTATATAGTCCCTTATCATCCCCTCCAAGAGTTTACATACTATTGATGTTTGGCTAACTGGTCTGTAATTCCCAGGGATGTATTTTGGGCCCTTTTTAAATATTGGTGCTTCATTGGCTTTTCTCCAATCAGCTGGTACCATTCCAGTCAGTAGACTATCTGTAAAAATTAGGAACAACGGTCTGGCAATCACTTGACTGAGTTCCCGAAGTACCCTCGGATGCAAGCCATCTGGTCCCGGTGATTTATTAATGTTAAGTTTCTCAAGTCTAATTTTAATTCTGTCCTCTGTTAACCATGGAGGTGCTTCCTGTGTTGTGTCATGAGGATAAACACTGCAGTTTTGGTTACTGAAGCCCCCCGATTCACTCGTGAAGACTGAGGAGAAGAATAAATTCAATACTTTTGCCATCTCCCCATCCTTTGTAACCAGATGTCCTTCCTCATTCTTTATGGAGTCAATATGGTCTGTCCTCCCTTTTTTACTGTTTACATACTTAAAGAATTTCTTGGGATTTTTTTTGCTCTCCTCCGCTATGTGTCTTTCATGTTCTATCTTAGCTGTCCTAATTGCACCCTTACATTTCTTGTTGCATTCTTTATAAAGTCTGAATGCTGAGGATGATCCCTCAACCTTGTATTTTTTGAAGGCCTTCTCCTTTGCTTTTATATGCATTTTTACATTGGAGTTAAGCCATCCAGGACTTTTGTTCGCTCTTTTAAATTTATTACCCAATGGGATACATTGGCTAATGCCCTTATTTAATATGCTCTTAAAGCAAACCCATCTCTCCTCCATATTCTTTGTTCCTAATATTTTATCCCAATTTATGCCTTTTAGCAAGGTTTGTAGTTTAGGGAAGTTGGCTCTTTTGAAATTCAGTGTCTTTGTATTCCCTTTATGTTTCCTATTTGTGTGATTTATACTGAAACTAATTGAGCTGTGATCACTGTTGCCTAAATTGCCCCGTATTTCCACATCCGTGATCAGGTCTGTATTGTTGGTAATCAGTAGATCCAGTAATGTTTTATTTCTAGTTGGTGCGTCTACCATCTGACCCATAAAATTGTCCTGCAAGACATTAAGGAACTGGCAAGCCTTAAATGAATGCGCGGTTCCCTCCGCCCAATATGTCTGGATAATTAAAATCCCCCATTATGATAACACTTCCCATCCTTGCTGCTAATCCAAATTGTGATAGATCTGTCTCCACTTCCTCCCTCAGGTTAGGGGGCCTATAACGTACCCCCAGTATTATTTTCCCCTTAGCTTCATCCCTTTGGAGCTCTACCCATAAGGATTCCAGCTCCTCTCTAGCTCCCTCAGTGATGTCATCTCTCACATTCACTTGTACATTATTCTTGATATATAGGCATACCCCTCCCCCTTTTTTACCCTCTCTATCCTTGCGGTATAGGGTATACCTTTTAATGTTTGCCAGCCAATCATGAGAGCTGTTGAACCAGGTCTCTGAAATTCCCACAAAATCCAAATCCTCCTCGTACAACAGTATCTCTAGTTCACCCATCTTGTCCGCCATGCTCCTGGCATTGGGGAACATGCCACATAGTTTAGACCGGTCACATATTGTCCTCGTATTGGGTGTTTGGAGATTGCAACTAGGATTTTCTACTATACTCACCTTGTGTTTTTGTGCTTTCGTTAACCTACCACTAATGCCCCCAATACTACCCTCTGGAATATCTTCCGCGCTGGCTATCTCAGCCTCTGGACCCTCCCCCCATCGCCTAGTTAAAAAACCCCTCTAACTTTTTGGCTACTGTATCTTTTACTGTATCTTTTCATGTGACAACACTGAAGAAATGACATTTTGCTAAAAAGTAAAGTAGTGAGTGTACAGCTTGCATAACAGTGTAAATTTGCTGTCCTCTCAAAAAAACTCAATACACAGCCATTAACCACTTGCCGACCGCCTCACGCCTATATACGTGAGCAGAGCGGCACGGGCAGGCAAAATTACGTACCTAGTACGTGATTGCCTTCCCGCGGGTGGGGGGTCCGATCGGACCCCCCCCGGTGCCAGCTGCGGTCGGCATTTGGCTGGGAGCATTGAGAGACGAGGGGGAGGCCATCCGATCGTGGCCCCCCCCCTCGCGATCGCTCCCAGCCAATGAGAAACATCCCCTGCCTCTGTATAGTACACAGAGGCAGAGGATGTGATGTCATCTCTCCTCGGCTCGGCAGTTTCCGTTCCAGCGCCGAGGAGAGATGACATGTAAGTAAGTGCACAACACAAACGCACACAGTAGAACATGCCAGGCACACTAAACACCCCCGATCGCCCCCCGATCCCCCCCCAATCACCCCCCCCCTGTCACAAACTGACACCAAGCAGGTTTTTTTTTTTTTTTTTCCTGATTACTGCATAGTGTCAGTTTGTGACAGTTAGCAGTGGTAGGACAGTTAGTATTAGCCCCCTGTAGGTCTAGGGTACCCCCCTAACCCCCCCTAATAAAGTTTTAACCCCTTGATCACCCCCCCTCACTAGTGTAGCTAAGCGATCATTTTTCTGATCGCTGTATTAGTGTCGCTGGTGACGGTAGTTAGTGAGGTAAATATTTAGGTTCGCCGTCAGCGTTTTATAGCGTCGGGGACCCCCATATACTATCTAATAAATGTTATAACCCCTTGATTGCCCCCTAGTTAACCCTTTCACCACTGATCACCGTATAACCGTTACGGGTGACGCTGGTTAGTTCGTTTATTTTTTATAGTGTCAGGGCACCCGCCGTCTATTACCGAATAAAGGTTTAGCCCCCTGATCGCCCGGCGGTGATATGCGTCGCCCCAGGCAGCGTCAGATTAGCGCCAGTACCGCTAACACCCACGCACGCAGCATGCGCCTCCCTTAGTGGTATAGTATCTGAACGGATCAATATCTGATCCGATCAGATCTATACTGGCGTCCCCAGCAGTTTAGAGTTCCCAAAAACGCAGTGTTAGCGGGATCAGCCCAGATACCTGCTAGCACCTGCGTTTTGCCCCTCCGCCCAGCCCAGCCCACCCAAGTGCAGTATCGATCGATCACTGACACTTACAAAACACTAAACGCATAACTTCAGCGTTCGCAGAGTCAGGCCTGATCCCTGCGATCGCTAACAGTTTTTTTGGTAGCGTTTTGGTGAACTGGCAAGCACCAGCCCCAGGCAGCGTCAGGTTAGCGCCAGTACCGCTAACACCCACGCACGCACCGTACACCTCCCTTAGTGGTATAGTATCTGAACGGATCAATATCTGATCCGATCAGATCTATACTAGCGTCCCCAGCAGTTTAGGATTCCCAAAAACGCAGTGTTAGCGGGATCAGCCCAGATACCTGCTAGCACCTGCGTTTTGCCCCTCCGCCCAGCCCAGCCCACCCAAGTGCAGTATCGATCGATCACTGTCACTTACAAAACACTAAACGCATAACTGCAGCGTTCGCAGAGTCAGGCCTGATCCCTGCGATCGCTAAAAGTTTTTTTGGTAGCGTTTTGGTGAACTGGCAAGCGCCAGCGGCCTAGTACACCCCGGTCGTAGTCAAACCAGCACTGCAGTAACACTTGGTGACGTGGCGAGTCCCATAAGTGCAGTTCAAGCTGGTGAGGTGGCAAGCACAAGTAGTGTCCCGCTGCCACCAAGAAGACAAACACAGGCCCGTCGTGCCCATAGTGCCCTTCCTGCTGCATTCGCCAATCCTAATTGGGAACCCACCGCTTCTGCAGCGCCCGTACTTACCCCCCATTCACATCCCCAACCAAATGCAGTCGGCTGCATGAGAGGCATTTTTATGTCCTCCCGAGTACCCCTACCCAACAAACCCCCCCAAAATAGATGTCGTGTCTGCAGCAAGCGTGGATATAGGCGTGACACCCGCTATTATTGTCCCTCCTGTCCTGACAATCCTGGTCTTTGCATTGTTGAATGTTTTGAATGCTACCATTCACTAGTTGAGTATTAGCGTAGGGTACAGCATTCCACAGACTAGGCACACTTTCACAGGGTCTCCCAAGATGCCATCGCATTTTGAGAGACCCGAACCTGGAACCGGTTACAGTTATAAAAGTTATAAGTTTGCAAAAAAACCACAAACAAAAATAAAAAAAAATAGTTGTCGTTTTATTGTTCTCTCTCTCTCTATTCTCTCTATTGTTCTGCTCTTTTTTACTGTATTCTATTCTGCAATGTTTTATTGTTATTATGTTTTATCATGTTTGCTTTTCAGGTATGCAATTTTTTATACTTTACCGTTTACTGTGCTTTATTGTTAACCATTTTTTTGTCTTCAGGTACGCCATTCACGACTTTGAGTGGTTGTTATACCAGAATGTTGCCTGCAGGTTTAGGTATCATCTTGGTATCATTCTTTTCAGCCAGCGGTCGGCTTTCATGTAAAAGCAATCCTAGCGGCTAATTAGCCTCTAGACTGCTTTTACAAGCAGTGGGAGGGAATGCCCCCCCCTCACCGTCTTCCGTGTTTTTCTCTGGCTCTCCTGTCTCTACAGGGAACCTGAGAAAGCAGCCGGTGATTCAGCCAGCTGACCATAGAGCTGATCAGAGACCAGAGTGGCTCCAAACATCTCTATGGCCTAAGAAACCGGAAGCTACGAGCATTTTATGACTTAGATTTCGCCGGATGTAAACAGCGCCATTGGGAAATTGGGGGAAGCATTTTATCACACTGATCTTGGTGTGGTCAGATGCTTTGAGGGTAGAGGAGAGATCTAGGGTCTAATAGACCCCAATTTTTTCAAAAAAGAGTACCTGTCACTACCTATTGCTATCATAGGGGATATTTACATTCCCTGAGATAACAATAAAAATGATTTAAAAAAAAAAATATGAAAGGAACAGTTCAAAAATAAGATAAAAAAGAAAAAAAATAATAAAGAAAAAAAAAAAAAAAAAAAAAAAAAAGCACCCCTGTCCCCTCTGCTCTCGCGCTAAGGCGAACGCAAGCGTCGGTCTGGCGTCAAATGTAAACAGCAATTGCACCATGCATGTGAGGTATCACCGCGAAGGCCAGATCGAGGGCAGTATTTTTAGCAGTAGACCTCCTCTGTAAATCTAAAGTGGTAACCTGTAAAGGCTTTTAAAGGCTTTTAAAAATGTATTAATTTTGTTGCCACTGCACGTTTGTGCGCAATTTTAAAGCATGTCATGTTTGGTATCCATGTACTCGGCTTAAGATCATCTTTTTTATTCCATCAAACATTTGGGCAATATAGTGTGTTTTAGTGCATTAAAATTTTAAAAAGTGTGTTTTTTCCACAAAAAATGCGTTTGAAAAATCGCTGCGCAAATACCGCGTGAAAAAAAAAATGAAACACTCACCATTTTAATCTGTAGGGCATTTGCTTTAAAAAAATATATAATGTTTGGGGGTTCAAAGTAATTTTCTTGCAAAAAAAAATAATTTTTTCACGTAATCAAAAAGTGTCAGAAAGGGCTTTGTCTTCAAGTGGTTAGAGTGGGTGATGTGTGACATAAGCTTCTAAATGTTGTGCATAAAATGCCAGGACAGTTCAAAACCCCCCCAAATGACCCCATTTTGGAAAGTAGACACCCCAAGCTATTTGCTGAGAGTCATGTCGAGTCCATGGAATATTTTATATTGTGACACAAGTTGCGGGAAAGAGACAAATTTTTTTTATTTATTTTTTTTTTTTTGCACAAAGTTGTCACTAAATGATATATTGCTCAAACATGCCATGGGGATATGTGAAATTACACCCCAAAATACATTCTGCTGCTTCTCCTGAGTACGGGGATACCACATGTGTGGGACTTTTTGGGAGCCTAGCCGCGCACGGGACCCCGAAAACCAATCACCGCCTTCAGGCTTTCTAAGGGCGTAAATTTTTGATTTCACTCTTTACTGCCTATCACAGTTTCGGAGGCCATGGAATGCCCAGGTGGCACAAAACCTCCCCCAAATGACCCCATTTTGGAAAGTAGACACCCCAAGCTATTTGCTGAGAGGTATAGTGAGTATTTTGCAGACCTCACTTTTTGTCACAAAGTTTTGAAAATTGAAAAAAGAAAAAAAAATTTTTTTTTCTGGTCTTTCTTCATTTTCAAAAACAAATGAGAGCTGCAAAATACTCACCATGCCTCTCAGCAAATAGCTTGGGGTGTCTACTTTCCAAAATGGGGTCATTTGGGGGCGTTTTGTGCCATCTTGGCATTTTATGGCCTTCAAAACTGTGATAGGTAGTGAGGCGTGAAATCAAAAATTTATGCCCTTAGAAATCCTGAAGGCGGTGCTTGGTTTTCGGGGTCCCGTACGCGGCTAGGCTCCCAAAAAGTCCCACACATGTGGTATCCCCGTACTCAGGAGAAGCAGCTGAATGTATTTTGGGGTGCAATTCCACATATGCCCATGGCCTGTGTGAGCAATATATCATTTAGTGACAACTTTTTGTAAATTTTTTTTTTTTTTTTTTTGTCATTATTCAATCACTTGGAACAAAAAAAATAAATATTCAATGGGTTCAACATGCCTCTCAGCAATTTCCTTGGGGTGTCTACTTTCCAAAATGGGGTCATTTGGGGGGGGTTTGTACTGCCCTGCCATTTTAGCACCTCAAGAAATGACATAGGCAGTCATAAACTAAAAGCTGTGTAAATTACAGAAAATGTACCCTAGTTTGTAGACGCTATAACTTTTGCGCAAACCAATAAATATACGCTTATTGACATTTTTTTTACCAAAGACATGTGGCCGAATACATTTTGGCCTAAATGTATGACTAAAATTTAGTTTATTGGATTTTTTTTATAACAAAAAGTAGAAAATATCATTTTTTTTCAAAATTTTCGGTCTTTTTCCGTTTATAGCGCAAAAAATAAAAACGGCAGAGGTGATCAAATACCATCAAAAGAAAGCTCTATTTGTGGGAAGAAAAGGACGCAAATTTCGTTTGGGTACAGCATTGCATGACCGCGCAATTAGCAGTTAAAGCGACGCAGTGCCGAATTGTAAAAAGTGCTCTGGTCAGGAAGGGGGTAAATCCTTCCGGGGCTGAAGTGGTTAATGTCTAAACAACTGGCAACAAAAGTGAGTACACCCCTAAGTGAAAATGTCCAAATTTTGGCCCAAAGTGTCAATATTTTGTGTGGCCACCATTATTTGCCAGCAGTGCCTTAACCCTCTTGGGCATGGAGTTCACCAGAGCTTCACAGGTTGCCACTGGAGTCTTTTTCCACTCCTCCATGGCGACATCACGGAGCTAGTGGATATTAGAGACCTTGCGCTTCTCCACCCTTCCATTTGAGGATGACCCACAGATGCTCAGTAGGGTTTAGGTCTGGGAACATGCTTGGCCAGTCAATCACCTTTACCCTCAGCTTCTTTAGCAAAGCAGTGGTAGTCTTGGAGGTGTGTTTGGGGTCATTATCAGGTTGGAATACTGCCCTGTGGCCCAGTCTCTGAAGGGAGGGATCATGCTCTGCTTCAGTATGTCACAGTACATGTTGGCATTCATGATTCCCTCAATGAACTGTAGCTCCCCAGTGCCGGCAGCACTCATGCAGCCCCAGACCATGACACTCCCACCATTATTCTTGACTGTAGGCAAGACACACTTGTCTTTGTACTCCTCACCTGGTTGCTGCCACACATGCTTGACACCATCTGAACCAAATAAGTTTATCTTGGTCTCATCAGACCACAGGACATGGTTCCAGTAATCCATGTCCTTAGTCTGCTTGCAAACTGTGGGCATTCTTGTGCATCATCTTTAGAAGAGGCTTCCCTCTGGGACGACAGCCATGCAGACCAGTTTGATGCAGTGTGCGGCGTATGGTCTCAGCACTGACAGGCTGACCCCCCCACCCCTTCAACCACTGCAGCATTGCTGACAGCACTCATACATCTATTTCCCAAAGACAATCTCTGGATATGAAGCTGAGCATGTGCACTCAACTTCTTCGGTCGACCATGGCGAGGCCTGTTCTGAGTTGAACCTGTCCTGTTAAACCACTGTATGGTCTTGGCCATCATGCTGTAGCTCATTTTCAGGGTCTTGGCAATCCTCTTATAGCCTAGGCTATCTTTATGTAGAGCAACAATTCTTTTTTTCAGATCCTCAGAGAGAACTTCCAGGGACCAGTATGAGTGAGTAAGAGAGAACACCAAATTTAACACACCTGCTCCCCATTCATACCAGAGACCTTTAAACATTTACGAGTCACATGACACCAGGGAGGGAAAATGGCTAATTGGGCCCAATTTGGACATTTCACTTAGAGGTGTACTCACTTTTGTTGCCAGCGGTTTAGACATTAATTGTGTGTTGAGTTATTTTGAGAGGACAGCAAATTTACATTGTTATACAAGCTGTAAATTCACTACTTTACATTGTAGCAAAGTGTAATTTCTTCAGTGTTGTCACATGAAAAGATACAGTAAAATATTTACAACAATGTGAGGGGTGTACTCACTTTTGTGAGATACTGTACATTAGTTGCGATCTCTTTTGTGGCGTGTTCAGGCCTATGACATTCCAGGATCCAAACTTGAGTTGTTATGGTGGATGGATATTAATCTTAGGTGAACCTGGCATAAAGTATTTGATCATTGAAACAACTCCCCAGAAAAAAACAAATAACATCAAGATATATGGACAGAATTAGAATTAGACTTGGGAAACTTAACATAATAAATCACTGGGACCTAAGGCTTGCACCTAAGGGTACTTGGGGAACTCAGTCAAGTAATTGCCAGGCCATTGTTCCTAATGTTTACTTAGTCTACTGACTGGAATAGTACCAGCGGATTGGAGAAAAGCCAGTGTAGCACCAGTATTTAAAAAGGGCACAAAATACATCCCTAGGAATTACAGACCAGTTAGCCTAACATTCGACACCGTTCCCCATAAGTTTACTGTACAAAATTAGGTCCATTGGCATGGACCATAGGGTGAATGCATGGATTGAAAACTGGCTACAAGAGGGAGTTTAGAGGGTGGTGATAAATGGGGAATACTCGGAATGGTCAGAGGTGGGTAGTGGGGTCCCACAGGGTTCTGTGGTGGGACCAATCCTATTTAATTTGTTCATAAACGACATGGAGGATGGGGTAAACCATTCAATCTCTGTATTAACGGATGATACAAAGCTAAGCAGGGCAATAACTTTTCCGCAGGATGTGGAAACTTAGCAAGAAGATCTAAACAAATTAATGGGGTGGGCAACTACATGGCAAATGAGGTTTAATCTTACAAAATGTAAAATAAAGCATTTGGGTAGCAAAAATATGAATGCAATCTATACACTAGGGGGAGAACCTCTGGGGGAATCTAGGATGGAAAAAGGCCTGGGGGTCTTAGTAGATGATAGGCTCAGTAATGGCACACAATGCCAAGCTGCTGCTAACAAAGCAAACAGAATATTGGCATATCTTTCTATTGTTTCCAAGAGCCCCAAAAGCGGTTCCTTGTGAATCAATAAAAGTGGCGCTGAGTGACAGTATGTGAACTGTCTAATATAGGCTAAAGTGATCTAGTGCTGTAACAAAAAAATATATATATGTCATGCATGAAACAATCATGAAACTTCTCATAGGTGTACAAGTGAATAGGTGACAATGCCTATGAAAGTATACCATACACAGAGCAATTTATATCGCAAAATAATAGCCAGAGTGAAAAATGAGTAATTCAGTCCATAAAGAATCCATAGACAGGACACCGTGAAGGAAATGTGCAGTATCTGGAAACAGTCCACCAATTCACTCAGTGTCAGTGATTCCTCTCCCCTTGAATTCAACACTCACCAGCTCAATATGCCTCACACTCTCGTGTTTTGGCAATAAGGCATGGGCATATAGTTGGTCAATAGAAGGTGATGGGATCCAGATTCCTTATTATCCAAGTGTCACCTCAATGCATAAAAAACTCAAAATAGTGTGATACCGTAAAACAAATAAAATTTATTCAACTTAAAACTTCAATCATTACACTCACAAGAAAACTCTTGATTCAAGCCAAACTGACACTGCAGATCCAAAACAAAATCAATCCTCCTCTGTGAAACGCCCAGCACCACTGTGGAAATGAAGGTCACGGCGGACCTCAAAGAACAGCGTTGGATAGGTTCTCACCCCGCTTCGCTGACACTCTGCTGGTGTGGATCTCCTGCTGGCATACAAGCCCAAGGGGCAGCTCCTCTGTCGCCTTCGAAAGCTCCCGCCGGTGCACGAAGATACACAGCCACGTCTCTTCCGTCACTTGCTATTGCTGGTAGATGCCGTACAGCCACGCCCCGACATGTTTCGTCACATCTGACTTCCTCATGGGATTGGCTGTACGGTACGGCACCTCCTACCCTTATACCCCTCACGTCTTTCGACGTCACTGCATGCAAATTAATCTTCACGTTCCCAGATGTCCCCGCGGCCCCCAAAAGCAGCGATGCTGGGCCGATCACATTCCCCAGACAGCATATTCTTTACAAAATGTCTCAAGAATGCCGGAGCATAACATCAAACATCAATTCAAAGATAAATGCCCAAATGTATTGCATAGATCAAATTGCAAAAAATGATAGACAATAAATAAAAAATGCAACCCAGAAATAGAAATATTATTCATGGAGTTCTGGTTGACAGTATACGTGCGTCCTATTATTAGAGCATCACCCATGTGGTATGTAGAATCATTTCCCTGAAAGTGTTACATGGTGGACTCGCCCTGACAATTTATGATATATGGTCAGATCATGCAACCCATACACTGCCCGATCAGGTCTAAAATCGGGACATTTCCTTAGACATACCCCTCATTAATCCTAACTAATGGTGAGACCTCAATAAAATATAATGATGACTCCTTAACTAAGTCTGTATTGTAAGTTGTCTATAGTGAAAACAGTGTTATGTACTAAGTGAATCTTTATAAACCCTCAGAGAGCCACCATGCTGTTAACCAGCATCAGAGCCCTCTAGTGGTAAAAGTGGAAAATATCTCCTCATTCTTACAAAAATTAAATAGAATTGAATTAAACCGCACAATTACCACCCCCTGTGACAAGTTTAACCTCCTAAACCTAAGTGCACCAGATCAGTGTAAGAGTCCTTATAATTGTGCAATATGCCTAAAATATATACGCAATGAAATGTCCATTAGTCAATATTTCAGGCAAAACTCCTGTGAAAAATTCTAAAAAATATATATAAAATACCTATCTAGAACAATCATATACAGTGAAATCTATAAAAAAATGTATAGAGAAATAAGTGGAGAGATCACATTGGGTGCTTTGTTCAAACATCACTAATGAAGCAGTTCAAGTCTACCTCAATATTGAGGCCCCTAGGGGCAAGGCTCTTCAGACGAAATATCCATAGGGTCTCCCTTTGTGAAAGGTCCCTAACCCTATTAGACCCTCTCCAAGATGGATACACACAATCTAATCCACAAAATTGTGCTAGGGAGGGGTCTTGGTGATGTTTCTCTCTGAAGTGTAAAGATACACTATGGTATTTAAAACCATTTTTGATGTTCGTGAGGTGTTCAGATATTCAGACTCGGAGTAATCGTTTCGTCCGTCCAACGTACAATAACCCACACGGGCACCATAAAAGGTAAACGACGTGTGAGGAATTGCACGAGATATATTCCTTAATCTCAAAGATTTTCTGGTCTGTGCTAGTGACAGCTGTCATCCCCCTATTGGAGACCCTCACAGTTTTGCAACACACACATTTCCTGCATGGATAGAATCCTTGTAGGTTAATCCTTAAGGTCTGTTGTCCTGGTGGATCCAGGATCTTTCTTACCACTCTATCCCCAAAGTTTGGAGCTCGTCTATAGACAAACTTGGGTGATGAGGGTAAGATTTGGCCTAAGTGTCTATCCCGACCCAAGATGTGCCAGTGCTTTCTAAATATAGCCTCAATATCCCTGTACTGGAAATGAAAGCCTGTGATGAACCTAATTATTTGTTGAGTGTTATCTCTTGGTGGGTGTCCTCTCCCAAAACACTGGTCTCTAGGTGTGAGTGCTACCTCCTGTATTGTATTGTCCAATCCCTGTTCATGGTAACCTTTCTGCATGAATTTGTCCTTTAGTATTTTAACTTGGGTGTGATAATCCTCCAACTCGGTACAATTTCTTCGTACCTTGAGTATTTGCCCCTTCGGTATATTACAGATCCGAGTGGGGTGATGCCCACTTGTGATGGTCAAATAACTGTTGCGATCCGTGGGCTTGAAATAAGTTTTAGTTTTCAAACCATTAGCATGTTTTTCTATGGTTAGATCCAAAAAATTGACAGAGGTGTCACTGATCTGGAACTCTAATTTGATGCCGTTGGGGTTATTGTTCAAATATCCCAAAAATTCAATCACTGACTCTCTGGACCATTAGTTAGGATTAATGAGGGGTATGTCTAAGGAAATGTCCCGATTTTAGACCTGATCGGGCAGTGTATGGGTTGCATGATCTGACCATATATCATAAATTGTCAGGGCGAGTCCACCATGTAACACTTTCAGGGAAATGATTCTACATACCACATGGGTGATGCTCTAATAATAGGACGCACGTATACTGTCAACCAGAACTCCATGAATAATATTTCTATTTCTGGGTTGCATTTTTTATTTATTGTCTATCATTTTTTGCAATTTGATCTATGCAATACATTTGGGCATTTATCTTTGAATTGATGTTTGATGTTATGCTCCGGCATTCTTGAGACATTTTGTAAAGAATATGCTGTCTGGGGAATGTGATCGGCCCAGCATCGCTGCTTTTAGGGGCCGCGGGGACATCTGGGAACGTGAAGATTAATTTGCATGCAGTGACGTCGAAAGACGTGAGGGGTATAAGGGTAGGAGGTGCCGTACCGTACAGCCAATCCCATGAGGAAGTCAGATGTGACGAAACATGTCGGGGCGTGGCTGTACGGCATCTACCAGCAATAGCAAGTGACGGAAGAGACGTGGCTGTGTATCTTCGTGCACCGGCGGGAGCTTTCGAAGGCGACAGAGGAGCTGCCCCTTGGGCTTGTATGCCAGCAGGAGATCCACACCAGCAGAGTGTCAGCGAAGCGGGGTGAGAACCTATCCAACGCTGTTCTTTGAGGTCCGCCGTGACCTTCATTTCCACAGTGGTGCTGGGCGTTTCACAGAGGAGGATTGATTTTGTTTTGGATCTGCAGTGTCAGTTTGGCTTGAATCAAGAGTTTTCTTGTGAGTGTAATGATTGAAGTTTTAAGTTGAATAAATTTTATTTGTTTTACGGTATCACACTATTTTGAGTTTTTTATGCATTGAGGTGACACTTGGATAATAAGGAATCTGGATCCCATCACCTTCTATTGACCAACTATATGCCCATGCCTTATTGCCAAAACACGAGAGTGTGAGGCATATTGAGCTGGTGAGTGTTGAATTCAAGGGGAGAGGAATCACTGACACTGAGTGAATTGGTGGACTGTTTCCAGATACTGCACATTTCCTTCACGGTGTCCTGTCTATGGATTCTTTATGGACTGAATTACTCATTTTTCACTCTGGCTATTATTTTGCGATATAAATTGCTCTGTGTATGGTATACTTTCATAGGCATTGTCACCTATTCACTTGTACACCTATGAGAAGTTTCATGATTGTTTCATGCATGATATATATATATTTTTTTGTTACAGCACTAGATCACTTTAGCCTATATTAGACAGTTCACATACTGTCACTCAGCGCCACTTTTATTGATTCACAAGGAACCGCTTTTGGGGCTCTTGGAAACAATAGAAAGATTTGCACAGTTTACTTTAAAGTGGCAGCTTTGGATTAATTTCTTTAGGACGCATATTCACCTTTTTGTAGGGGGTAGCACCCCTGTGTTTGGCATTTGAGCGCAGTGGTGAAAACTCGAGAAGGGCGGATAGGTTTGAGTTTTTCTCATTTGTCACAGAATATTGGCATGCATTAAAAAAGGGATTAACTCCAGGGATAAAACGATAATTCTCCTACTCTACAAGACGTTGGTCTGGCCGCTCCTGGAGTATGCTGTCCAGTTCTGGGCACCAGACCTCAGGAAGGATGTATTTGAAAGGGAGCTAGTACAAAGAAGGGCAACAATGCTAATCAAGGGTCTGGAGGATATTGGTTATGAAGAAAGGTTACGAGCACTGAACTTATTCTCTCTGGCGAAGAGACGCCTGAGAGGGGATATGATTTCAATTTACAAATACCGTACTGGTGACCTGACAATAGGGATAAAACTTTTTTGGGGAAGGGAGTTTAACAAGACACGTGACAAAAGACAAGGGAACAGCGCTCTCTAAGTGCAGTAAGTAAGCTTAATTTAATAGAAAAGTAGGTTAAAATCCACTCACAATGGTGTTATTAAAATAGGCATGTAGTGTCATCCGCTCATAACGACCAGGTGGGAAGGAGACAGTCCGGCATGGGTGTAGCTGTGGCTATGGCCCTGTGGCGAGATCCTATGTCCAGGCACACTGCTGGTCCATGGTGCTTTGGGGTAGTCGGGAAAGCAATCATCAGCGTACACTGCTCACAATAGCGGACGGCACTTCCGGGTGGGCCAGCGGGGAGGTGCATCGCGTTCGGGACATGCGTGTCCCTTCGTCAGACTTCATGGTGGCCATCTTAGGTTGGGGCATAATATACCCACATGATTCAAAGTCACATGATTGACTCCGAGTACAATGTTCCTATGGTAACCAATCTGTGATAGTGTAACAAAGGAACAAAAAGCTACAAAAACATAGACCTGAGTTGTGCCCTGGTCAAGTGGTCAGTATGCCTGAAAGGGGGCATACCCAAGTATGAATTGAAATAAAATGAAAAAGAAAAGAAAAAGGGAATGGGTGGGTGGGACACGAGATCCTACGACCACAAGAAGAAGGAGGGCAGGCTTTATGCAGCCTGACTCCTCCTACAATAACAGGCTGACCTGCGGTCAGCCTTACACTTGTACTCGGAGTCAATCTGTGATAGTGTAACAAAGGAACATAAAGCAACAAAAACATAGACCTGAGTTGTGCCCTGGTCAAGTGGTCAGTATGCCTGAAAGGGGGCAAAAATGACCAGTAGGATGAATATGATGCCAAATTATAGCCCACTGAAATTACGTATAAACTATCAAATTACAAACGCTTATGGTATCTCAAAAAGTGGCTCTGGGCCAAACCCAGAGAAACAAGACGACCTCTAACTACCCAAACGGGCTGGGGTCCCTGGCACAAATACACCGAACCTGCTCCTATCACTTATGACCCAGACTGGGTATAAGCCTGTCCTGAGCACCGAGCTGGTACCCAACATGAAGGAGACCATGAGAATGTGATAGATGCCACACGGAAAAAATGACCCATGATGAGAAGTCCGCTGATCACAGCAGGAGGGCTACTCTTCAAGAACCCTGAGGATTGCTTATAGAATGCACAGCAAATAAAGTCTGTCGGGGTCTCCAACAACATGAAATGCTGAGTCCAACCAGATACGCCCTGACAATGCCATGCCGATATGAGATAAAAGGGGCAAAAACCGAACCAAGTAGGAAGCCTACCGATCCTGACCTAGAGACTGAGAAAATTCGGAATCCACTAAACCCCCTGAGCCTGTAAAAGCTGCTGGAGCTGCCATGCTGACTTACCATAGTTTCATGCTTCTGCCAACCCTAGCCAAAAGTAACTAGGAAATAAAAGGTCGTGTGCATACAAGAGGGGAAAACCAGTCCCCTGGGTAACCTACTCCGCGTAAGTGACATGCTACTGGGACAGCAACATGAACTACGAAAGAACGTGAGCATGCTGAGAACCTGCGCCAGGAACGTAAGCTGCGTGAAAGAACGAAACACATGTATAATGCGAGCTATGAACCGTGAGCAGCCTAAGCACCGAGGCTGCAAGAAACCGCAAACTACATGAAAAACCCCGGTAGCACGAGAACGTGAATTGATGAACAGCATGAGAAACATGAGAACGAGAGTAACCTTGGGAAAACATGAGAAAACCTAGAAGAACGAGAGAAACATAAAAGTGAGATTATCATAGAAACAACAAATTGCATGAGACACGTAAAATGCATGAGACACGTAAACTGCACGAGACACGTAAACTGCACGAGACACGTAAACTGCACGAGACACGTAAACTGCACGAGACACGTAAACTGCACGAGAAACGTAAATTGCACGAGAAACGTAAATTGCATAAGATACGTGAGTTTGTATGAAATACATAAACAGCGTAAGAACAGATGAGGAGACTTGCCACCGAACAAGCCAATTAAAAACTATCACCTCAATCTGTCAACCCATAGACGGGATGGGTAATCTGCAGTGGTAGAACATGAACAACCCAGCTGTTTGACAGCAACCAAATAACATTACATACAACCAGCCCCAAGACATAACACCCATGGTACCTGACAATGATGATGTGGGTGCAGGAATGGCAAGACCAATAGCGCAAGAATGTGAACCTAATGATGACATCCCCCTACTGTATGCAGTGAGTGAGCCCGAGCAACCTGCAGCACCTGGACAGGAAATTAAAAACGAACACTCAGGGCTTAAGATACCCACAGACCGTGGTGGGTAGAAGTAAATGTGTAATGGTGAACGTGCATGTATGATGTATGGAAAACAGGAGAGAAGATTGTGGGACAACAATCAATTAAAAACGAAACCTCAGCCTGTACAGATCTGTAGACGTGACAGACCCTGAATGTGAGCACTAGCTAACGGAAATGCAGCGAACGAAAAGCTGTGACAAACATATGACATAAACATATGACATAAACGTAAAATACATGAGAAACCAAGAGAAGCATGGCAAACCGAGAGAAGCATGGCAAACCGAGAGAAGCCTGGGAAAACGAGAGAAGCCTGGGAAAACGAGAGAAGCATGAGAAAACGAGAGAAGCATGGGAAAACGAGAGAAGCCTGGGAAAACGAGAATCAAAGGAAAACGTGAGAATCAAGGAAACACGAGAGAATCAAACATGAGCACCAAGGGAAAAAACGTGAAACCATGAGAAAAGTAAGAAAAACATGAGGAATGTAAGAAAACATGAAAAAGGCATAAGAAGTGACACATTGCACGAGAAACTGTAATTGCATGAAAACACTGTGAAAATTGCATGAAAACACTGTAACTGCATGAAAACACTGTGAAAATTGCATGAAAACACTGTAACTGCATGAAAACACTGTGAAACAAATGACAGACCATGACATAAAAAACACATGACATGAAACGTAATAGACCTGTGAAAATAAGAAAAAACAGGAGAAGCATGGGAAAACGAGAGAAGCACCCGAAAGCAACATGGAAAACGAGAGAAACATGGAAAAACTTGAGAACATGGGAAGACGTGAGAAACATGGGAAGACGTGAGAAACATGGGAAGACGTGAGAAACACGGGAAGACGTGAGAAACATGGGAAGACGTAAGCATGAACAAATGTGAGAGGCATGGAAAACGTGGGAAGCGTAAGAAACATGGAAAACGTGAGAACCATGTAAGACGTGAGAAACATGGGAAACATGAGAAATGTAAGAAACCTGAATAGGCATGAGAAGTGACAAATTGCATAAGAAATCGAACATTTCATGAGAACACCGTAAATTACATGAGAAACGTAAATAGCATGAGAAACGTAAATAGCATGAGAAATGTAAATAGCATGAGAAAACGTAATGGCATGAGAAACCGTAACAAAGCATGAGAGATTGAAAAATGCATGAGAAACCGTAATTTAATAAAACCGTGAAATGCATTAAAAACGTGTAAAAAGCACGAGAAACAGTAAAAAAGCACGAGGAATCGTAAAATACATGAGAACCGTAAAAACACGAGAAACCGTAAAATGCACGAGAATCCGTAAAATGCATGAGAAACCGTAAATTTTAATGAAACCGTAAAAATGCATGAAAAACTGTAAAATGCATGAGAACCCATAAATTATATGAGAAACCATAAATCGCATGAGAAACCGTAAAATGCATGAGAACCGTAAATTGTATGCGAAACTAACATGCATGAGAACCGTAAAATGAATAAGAAATCGTAAATCGCATGAAAACCGTAAAATGCATGAGAACTGTAAATCGCATGAGAAACCAAAAATTACATGAGAAATCGTAAATTGCATACCCCCAAAGGACCTTCACAGAAAATAATGAGATGACAGGCAAAGAGCAAGTGTCATGACAACCCCCCAGCCTGAATTAACCCCTGAACCCTGTGCTTACACATGCGTATGCCAGAATATTCTTATCTGCCCAGCCCCCCTTCTGTGAATGAAACACTTCTACCAGACAGCTCACCAAGGAGGGTGACACCACTTACTATATTGCATTAAAAGAATACACTGGTGTCACCTTGCTGTCTCAGCAGAAGCATATTAATGGAGGTCATCTATGTACAAGATTATAGAACCCCAATAATAAAATCACACAGCTCACTCTGGTTACTTACAGTATACAAGTCGGGTTCAATCCTCTTTTTTCTCAGGAAGAAATACGGCATAAAATCTCATGGAACCCCAAAGACTTATTATAGATTACTAGAGGAGGAACTGTACCATGGACAACCCCAACCGCACAAAACATTAAATACCTTGCAACAAACAGCTGAACCCCTTCCCCCACAGCGTGAGTACTGGGATGGTGGTTCCCACGTGGAGCTGGATCTGCACAGAGAGAGGAGCAGACAGGTGGCCGATTACCCCCCACGTCAGCATCGGAAGGAGCGGACAGGCGGCCCCCTAAAAAAGAAAGAGAAAAAAAAAAAAACCGAAGCAGCACACATGAGAGAGGAGCAGAAGGTGGCCGAACACCCCCTCTCCCCAATGAGGACACCGAGAGAAGCGGGCGGCCTGTGAACCCGGCGGGGCTCTGAAACTGACCGGACCTGGAATAGGCAAAGAAAGCGGCCTGCCAATGGATACCTGGGAGAGTCCAGATGGAGGTGGCCACCTGCCCGTGGACCCCTCTGACCAAACCTGAACCCCGCCGCTGCAATTGGGAGACTCGCCCCTCGCGGCCGCACATCTTGCTGAGACGAAAACCCGGAAGTGACGTCAGACAGATCGCACCGGAAGTGACGCACACTGCACACGAGATCCTACGACCACAAGAAGGAGAAGGAGGGCAGGCTTTATGCAGCCTGACTCCTCCTACAATAACAGGCTGACCTGCGGTCAGCCTTACACTTATACAAAGAGGAAGAGGAGAGGGGCAGGATTAGAGAAAAAAAAAGGAAGGAATTGGGGACTGAGTATATTAAATGTAATAAGGCAATGAAAAGAGGGCTAGATTGCGACCTAATGCTGTGGCCTAGTGTATATCTATATAGGCATCTAGTAGATAGAGGGGGGAAAAAAATATAATAATAATAATAAATATATATAGGGATGCCGCAAATTAAAATACGAGCAGTGGTGTGGAGTATGTTTAATGAGTAATGGTGGTTGGGAAATTTATTATTAATAATACATGTAAATTGAATAGATAATGGAAGGGGGTTGTTAAATAGGACTGGATGATAAAGATGATACAAAATGGGGTGATGGATACATGGATATGGATGAGGATGAGATAAAGAAAATCGACTTGCTGGTGTCAAATACTAGTATATCTATACTAGGTAAGGGATGAAAAAATAAGAAAATAGTTAATAGTTGATAAGATATAGTGGCATGGGCGCAAATGTGTATGGATATACAAAGAATCACATGTGCACTTGTACATGTACACATGTTGAGGTACATATGTTACTAGACATGCAATTGGTACATGTGTACTGAATAGCAATAGGCACATGCGTTTATCAAAAGTACGGTAATTATAAGTATACGAATAGCTGGTAGATCACTGTAAACTATATCTTAATTTATCATCATAACAGGGTGCCGATTTCTATTGTTACATTTGGGCCTCCAATGTCAAATACTAGTATATCTATACTGGGTCAGGAATGAAAGATCAGAAGTTGATCAGATATAGTGGCATGGGCGAAAATGTGTATGGATATGTAGAAAATTGTGTGTGCACATGTTGAAGGTACATATGTTACTGGACATGCAATTGATAAGAGTACATGTGTACTGAATAGCAATTGATACATGCGTCTATTATCAATGATAAGATAGCTGGTAGATCACTGTGAACGGTATATTAATTTATCACCATAACAGGGTGTTGATTTCTATTGTTTCATTTAGACCTCCAGGGGATAAACTGTCCAGAGAAAAAATCCAATAATTCTCTCTTTCGCAGAGTCTTTTGTAGCGTTCCGCAGGGGGCAGGGTTTTGGACTCCAGTATCCACACCCGTAGTCCTTTGGATGATCGGTCATGGAATTCTAAAAAGTGTCTAGAGACACTGTTTGTTATCTCCTTGTTCTACCAGATTACGGTGTTCTCCAAAACACTTATGCAAGGTTCGAACCTAAGCGTTTTGGAGAAGACCGTAATCTGGTCGAACAAGGAGATGACAAACATAGTGTCCCTAGTGCCATTCATTAAAATTAGAAGAAAAGAGGTTTAACCTTAAACTACATAGAGGGTTTTTACTATAAGAGTGGCAAGGATGTGGAATTCCCTTCCACTGACTGACCCACCCCTGTCCTATGCCCCTTACTTGACTGAGCCACCACTGTCCTATGCCCCTCACTGACTGACCCACCGCTGTTCTATGCCCCTCACTGACTGACCCACCGCTGTCCTATGCTCCTCACTGACTGACCCACCGCTGTTCTATGCTCCTCACTGACTGACCCACCCCTGTCCTATGCTCCTCACTGACTCACCCACCACTGTCCTATGCCCCTCACTGACTGACCCACCCCTGTCCTATGCTTCTCACTGAATGACCCACCACTGTCCTATGCCCCTCATTGACTGACCCACCATTGTCCTATGCCCCTCACTGACTGACCCACCCCTGTCCTATGCCCCTCACTGACTGACCCACCCCTGTCCTATGCCCCTCACTGACTGACCCACCCCTGTCCTATGCCCCTCACTGACTGACCCACCCATGTCCTATGCCTCTCACTGACTAGCTGACCCACCACTGTCCTATGCCCCTCATTGGCTGACCTACCACTGTCCTATACCCCTCTCTGACTGATCCACCCCTGTCCTATGCCCCTCACTGACTGACTGACCCACCCCTGTCCTAGGCCCTCACTGACTGACTGACCCACCCCTGTCCTATGCCCCTCACTGACTGACCCACCCCTGTCCTATGCCCCTCACTGACTGACTGACCCAACCCTGTCCTATGCCCCTCAATGACTGATTGACCCAACCCTGTCCTATGCCCCTCAATGACTGACTGACCCAACCCTGTCCTATGCCCCTCACTGACTGAATGACCCACCCCTGTCCTAGGCCCTCACTGACTGACTGACCCACCCCTGTCCTATGCCCCTCACTGACTGACCCGCCACTGTCCTATGCCCCTCACTGACTGACCCAACTCTGTCCTATGCCCCTCACTAACTGACCCACCTCTGTCCTATGCCCCTCACTGTCTGACTGACCCACTGCTTTCCTATCCCCCTCACTAACTGACCCACCTCTGTCCTATGCCCCTCACTGTCTGACTGACCCACTGCTTTCCTATCCCCCCAACAGCACTGCTGGCTCCCATCCTCTCCTGCCAGCTGCTGCAGGGGATCTACTCAGGATGGAGAGCGGGGTTAGTGGCCACTAAATTTGTAATTAACTGGCCCCTTTCTTCTCTGAATGAACACAGTGAGCAATTGGTACCGATCACGCATGGTGTTCATTTACAACTGAAGCATAGTAAACTGCATTTAATATGCTTTAGTTTAGTGAATTAACAGGAATCTCTGTCCTGATCTTAAGTGCAGTTGAGGCTGCAGCGAAAGGAATTGAAGAATTTGCCCTCAATTCCTTTCTCTGTCTCGACAGTGAGACATCAAAGGTCTGTTTAAACCGCTGATATTTCACCAGAGCCCCCAGCAGGGCTCATAAAAAATAAAATAGTGTAAAAAATTTGAAAAAATAATTAAAATATTATAAAAAAATAAAGTAAAAAAAAAAAAAAAAACTACTGACACCATCCTCTGCCCTACTGACAAAGTCAACTCTACTGATAAACGCCATCCACTGCTCTTCTGAATGACAATGTCCAGTGTCCTACTGACACCAACCTCTGCCCTGCTGACACTGTCCACTGCCCTGCTGATAATGTCCACACACCTTCAAATGCTCTACTGACTGACACTGTCTACTCATAAGGAAGTCTAAGTTTTTTTTTTTTTTCCCATAACATTTAATTTATTATGTTTTCCTAAGTTTTCCTAACTATTAGGCCCTGCTAGTTAATTTCTTTAAAAAAAAAAAAAAAAAGTTTCAAATGTTGCCTACCCCTGGTATAGATGCAGTCAGCAGCTGTAGGGTTTGGCTCCCACTGGGCTCCACCTCCAGCAGGCATGGGGTTAACTGTGATGTAACCCGACTACACAACAAAAACGGGATTAGAGCCCCACAACCCCCCCCCCCAACATTCTATTCATAATACATGGAATCTAAAGAATGAGGCTGCTGTGACCTTTGAAATATAGCATATACACATTATTAATAGTATTAATAAAGTGTATATGCTATATTTTGATGTTCACAGCAACCTCATTCTTTAAATTCCATGTATTATGAATAGAATGGTGGGGGGTGGAGGGTTGTAGTTGGGTTGCACATTAGTCTTTACCAGGAGTTCCACTGGTCAGGGGGGGTGCAGTTTGGCATTTTTACCCTGGGCACTGAGTGACCTCTTGTCCCGGTTTGCCCCGGGTGAAAGAATGTTTAGCTTTGCCACTGGTCCAGCCAGCATGGTATGAAGATTCCCACACACAAAAACCGTGGTGTAGCACTGGAACTCAGAGTTAGCCTCTCTACCTAGCGCTTTAGACCCTGGTAGTTTCTCATCTAACATGCAACTGGACCTCTAACTACTGGAAGTGGCCATTAAATGCCTAACTTTGGTCTAGTCTATGCTGGTTATTGAGCCCTGAGCTAAAACTAGCTATAGAATACCAGATCAGAAGGGACAGGCTTAACTTAAATAACAGGGAACATCATATAAACTCTATTGTAATAAATGGGCTCAACTACTACAGGTAGTCCCTGAGTTAAACATCCGACTTGCATACAACTCCTACTTAAAGTAGTTGTAAAGCCTAAAGATTTTTTACCTTAATGCATTCTTGGCATTTAAGGTAAAAATGTTTAGGTGTTAGCATCCCCCCTCACTCCCCCTTTTACTTACCTGAGTCTACAGCTCTTCTCTCCCCTAACTTTTGGGTCTCGCTAACTTTGATGGGGGGACCAGGAGCCATTGGCTCCCAGTGCTGACAATCAAAAGCCAGTGATGGGGGGGTTCGAGTCCCGCTGTCTGTGTCGATGGATGCAGCAGCGTGGCTCAGGTTGAGTACGCACAAGTGTCCCCCCATGGGAACCGGCTTCCCATGGGGCCACTGGACAGAGAGGAGGGGCCAGGAGTGCTGGCGAGGGACCCAAAAAGACGAGGTTTGCGGCCGCTCCGCAATTTCATTGCACAGAGCAGGTAAGTATAGACATAGAATAATAAAAAAACAATATAAAAAAAAACACTCTAAATAAAAGAGGCCCTTATAATAATGCAGCAGCGCTCTTTGTCAAATATTCAAAGATGACAAGTTTCAATATAATGTTCATATATAGCAATGTGATTCAGTGATGGATGACACATGTTATATGTTTTGATTGTGAAGAAACACCTTCCACCAAACAGTTCACCACGTGAGATGATCTCCCCTTTGGGGATGCACTCCCCACATATGCAAAGATAATGCACCTTGGATCTCATCACTTAATCTCCACCGCTCAACTCCAACCAGATTTAAAGTCGTGTCATACAACTATCCATAAGGAAAAAACAAATTGGCCACATAGTGTAATACTGTTAAATGTATTAATCCCCAATCAACCCCTTTTACAATATGCACGTACAAGAAATCAAAATCACTCAAGCAATGAAAAAATGCTTGTGCAAACATCACCAATCTGCCGGTAGTAGCCAGGGAACGTCTATGCGCACCAGCGCTCTGATCCTACTTCCTAGTATTCCAGCTGTCCGTGACATGCACACGTCACTTCCGGCAAACCACGGAGATCAGGCCGCCAACGCGTTTCGTCGCTTCCTCACTTCGTGATCTCGTGGTGTAGAAACCGTTTTTTTGTATGGAACTCATGTCATCGCCCTGAAATCATGCGACGTCCACTCTGCCTGCCCATGTAAACAGGCAGCCCGGAAATCGTCCCAAACACAGGGCCGGCAAATTATGTGCCCATCGGCAACTATAATCCAGCACAGATCTAATACATGAAATTACGTGAACATGATAGACTTTATAAATTGATAAAAATCTTTAAAACATTAGAATCAACAAAACTTATACGGAGAGGCTTGGGATGCTTCTATGTGATCGCAAACATGTATCCTTACATGGAAGTATGTGAGCCGTAATTTAATTACGCAGTCTACCCATATTTCATCAATCGCCACGCTCACTAGTTAAATTAGAGCGAATAAATAGTAGGACATACAGTGGGGACGGAAAGTATTCAGACCCCCTTAAATTTTTCACTCTGTTTATATTGCAGCCATTTGCTAAAATAATTTAAGTTCATTCTTTTTTCCTCATTAATGTACACACAGCACCCCATATTGACAGAAAAAACACAGAATTGTTAACATTTTTGCAGCTTTATTTAAAAAAGAAAAACTGAAATATCACATGGTCCTAAGTATTCAGACCCTTTGCTCAGTATTTAGTAGAAGCACCCTTTTGATCTAATACAGCCATGAGTCTTTTTGGGAACAATGCAACAAGTTTTTCACACCTGGATTTGGGGATCCTCTGCCATTCCTCCTTGCAGATCCTCTCCAGTTCTGTCAGGTTGGATGGTAAATGTTGGTGGACAGCCATTTTTAGGTCTCTCCAGAGATGCTAATTTGGGTTAAAGTCAGGGCTCTGGCTTGGCCATTCAAGAACAGTCAAGGAGTTGTGAAGCCACTTCCTCATTATTTTATCTGTGTGCTTAGGGTCATTGTCTTGTTGGAAGGTAAACCTTCGGCCCAGTCTGAGGTCCTGAGCACTCTGGAGAAGGTTTTCGTCCAGGATATCCATGTACTTGGCCGCATTCATCTTTCCCTTGATTGCAACCAGTCGTCCTGTCCCTGCAGCTGAAAAACACCCCCACAGCATGATGCTGCCACCACCATGCTTCACCGTCTGGACTGTATTGGACAGGTTATGAGCAGTGCCTGGTTTTCTCCATACATACCGCTTAGAATTAAGGCCAAAAAGTTCTATCTTGGTCTCATCAGACCAGGGAATCTTATTTCTCACCATCTAGGAGTCCTTCAGGTGTTTTTTAGCAAACTCCATGGGGGCTTTCATGTGTCTTGCACTGAGGAGAGGCTTCCGTCGGGCCACTCTGCCATAAAGCCCAACCTGGTGGAGGGCTACAGTGATGGTTGACTCTCTACAAGTTTCTCCCATCTCCCGACTGCATCTCTGGAGCTCAGCCACAGTGATCTTTGGGTTCTTCTTTACCTCTCTCACCAAGGCTCTTCTCCCCCGATAGCTCAGTTTGGCCGGACGGCCAGCTCTAGGAAGCGTTCTGGTCGTCCCAAACGTCTTCAATTTAAGGATTATGGAGGCCACTGTGCTCTTAGGAACCTTAAGTGCAGCAGAAATTTTTTTGTAACCTTGGCCAGATCTGTGCCTTGCCACAATTCTGTCTCTGAGCTCTTCAGGCAGTTCCTTTGACCTCATGAATCTCATTGCTCTGACATGCACTGTGAGCTGTAAGGTCTTATATAGACAGGTGTGTGGCTTTCCTAATCAAGTCCAAGCAGTATAATCAAACACAGCTGGCATTAAATTAAGGTGTAGAACCATCTCAAGGATGATCAGAAGAAATGGACAGCACCTGAGTTAAATATGAGTGTCACAGCAAAGGGTCTGAATACTTACGACCATATGAAATTTCAGTTTTTCTTTTTTAATAAATCTGCAAAAATGTCAACAATTCTGTGTTTTTCTGTGCTGTGTGTACATTAATGAGGGAAAAAAATGAACTGAAATGATTTTAGCAAATGGCTGCAATATAACAAAGAGTGAAAAATTTAAGGGGTTCTGAATACTTTCCGACCCCACTGTATATGTCAAAGCCTACCAATATATTTATAGCGGCATACATCAAAGATCATAAAACCAACAATTTCATAAATAATTAATAAAAATGTATATGTACATATACTAAATATTATAATACCTTAATGTAAAAAAGTCAAACAAAATTATTAAATGTTTCAAGATCATATTACGATTGTATTAAAAAGGTATAAATGGCCTGGAAATTTGCTTCAGCAGCTCAACCCAGAGCAACTAACTAAACTTATGTGCTATGTGGTTCTACCCAGATCGACTTGCCAAGCACAAATATATTCACCTACTGTTCTGAAAATTAAAACGCAATCTGTAAAATAAATTTTGAGCTAATCCAGTCTAGGTGTCACTAATAAAACAGTTGATGTCTAGTTCAATGTTCAAACCTTTTGGGGAGTGTACATCTGTTAGGTATATCCATTGAGTTTCTCATTTTGATAACTCGCGAACAAGATTGGATCCCCGCCAGTGTGGCTCTAGATGTTCAACCCCCCAAAATTCCAGGCCTTTTAGATCCTGATTGTACTTGTTTAAAATGAAGGGACACATTATGGTCTTTGAACCCTATCTTAATATTGTGGATGTGTTCTGCTATCCTAACCCTTAACATCCTTTTCGTCCGCCCTATGTAGAGAAGATTACAAGGGCATTTTAAAGCATAAACGACATGTGTGCTGTTGTATGTTATAAATTGTTTGATATCAAAGTTTTTATTGGTGGGACAATTGAAAGTTTCTAGTCCCCTAATTGGTCTCGAGACTTCTCTGCAGGCCTTACGCCTCCTACAAGAAAATAAGCCGTTCCTATCCCAAAAAGATTGAGGTCACTTTGGTGGGTCTAAAACTTTTTTAACCACTCGATCACTGAAACTAGGCGCTTTTCTGTAAATAAATTGTGGTGCAGGTGGTAGAACAGTATTTAATTTTTTGTCCATAAGAAGGACATGCCAATGTTGCCTGAAGATTGACTCCACCTCTTTGTATTGGGCATGTTTGTTTTCAAAAAATAAAATAAAAAATATCTTTACAATCACTTTAAGAACAGAGGAAGCATGACATCATCATTTTGTTGCTCAATGCATGGTGCCAACTACTGTCTGACGGACCTGTCAGCAGTCCCACACCACTGCATGGCCAGTTAACCCTTCCCTAAGCTATCCAAAATGTAAAAATCATTTTTTGGCTGGAGTTACTTAAAAAATGTACCTGTTCCAAATTACATAAAAATTCAACTTATTCGAAAACTTGTTTTAGGGATCGAGTGTCAAGTGCAGAAAAACGGCATTCTGCCAACATCCTATAAATGTAACAAAAAAAGATATGTGCACACTGTGCACCAAACCCCTCATGGACTTTGGAGGCAGAACCACAGACTTACATCCTAATAAAATCATATTACATCAAAACATACATGTTTAACCCCTTCCCGCCGAGCGTACGCAGATGTGCGTACTCGGATTTCGGGGGTTATACCGGGATGATGCCCGCAGCTGCAGGCATCATCCCAGTACCATTTTGTAGAGCGGGCAATCGGCTATCCATATATAACAACCGATGCGGCTTAAAGCCGCTTGACTGTTATACCGGAGGAGCGGGAGGGGACGTCCACCCCTCCCGCCACTCTTACCGGGCCTCCCGATCCACCAGGAGGCCCGATCACCAATCCCCCACCTCCGGCGGCTGCTGACAGTCTGGAACGAAGCCGTGAGCGGCTTCGTTCCAGCCTTCTAATTGTAAACGTGGAAGCAACGTCATGACTTCACTTCCCATTTACTCGCCTGCCAATGGCGCCGGTTTTGAAAAAAATGCACAGTTTTCAGAATCGCCATTTTCCGCGATTTGTATACTGTGAAGTGCAAAGGAGGGATTTGGGGTCTTTTAGACCCCCGATCTCTCCATAAAGAGTACCTGACACCACCTATTACTGTCACAAGGGATGTTTACATTCCTTGTGACAGCAATTAAAGTGATCACATTTTTTTTTTTAAAACACAATTTCTAAATATAAAAAAAAATAAATAAAATAAATAAGAAAAAAAATTTAAAGCGCCCCCGTCCCCGCGAGCTCGCGCAGCAAAGAAAACGCATACGGAAGTCGCGCCCGCATATGTAAACGGTGTTCAAATCACACGTGAGGTTTCGCCGTGATCGGCAGAGCGAGAGCAATAATTCTAGCAATTCTAGACCTCCTCTGTAACTAACCTGGTAACCGTAAAAAAAATTTAAAGCGTCGCCTATGGAGATTTTTAGGTACCGTAGTTTGTCGCCATTCCACGAGTGCATGCAATTATAAAGCTTGACATGTTTGGTATCTATCTACGCGGCGTAACATCCTCTTTCACATTATACTAAAAAAATTGGGCTAACTTTACTGTTTGTTTTTTTTTAAATTCATGAAAGTATCCCTTTTCCCAAAAAGTTGCGTTTAAAACACTGCTGCACAAGTACTGTGTGATAAAAAATATTGATAATAATAATAACATTCACCATTTTATTCTCTAGATCTTCTGCTAACAAAATATATATAATGTTTGCAGGCTCTAAGTAATTTTCTAGCAAAAAATATGGATTTTAACTTGTAAACACCAAATGTCACCATATGTGATGGTGTCCCTCGCGCTATATAGAGTAAAGGACTGCGTCTATGTCTAGAAGTGAATAAATAAGTAAACAAAACAAAATAAACAAATAAATTGGTATGGTGCAAAAAATATTTGCGTAAGTGAATAGTGGTGATGTCTCTCAGGACTGCAGCAAAGTCAAAAGTGTTCACATTACACTCAACAGAATAAAAACAGTGAAAGGACTTTGCGCTTCAAATTTATCACATAAATGAATGACATTGCTGTGACCTACTAAGTGCGGTAAAAATGGCTATAGACACGTGAACATCAACTGTGAGTGAGCACAAACAGTGTTCAACAAAATGGTACAAGTGTGTATGTGACACAAATTCTCTTCATAAATAAAAAGTTCATAATAATGTGTAGCTGTAGCTGGGATCAAATATGTGGGACGATACGGGTGATGATCTTTTAATGGGGGGCTCCGGTGAACCCGGGCTCTCTAACTTCTCACCTTAAAGAAAGCAATTGTGAGCATCAAATGTCTGCTTTGGGGAATCCTGTATGATGTAGCTCATCGATAATCCAGGTGGGGTTTCTCTAGTAGTTGGATTGTACTCCCGGTATGCAAACACCTATCAAAATAGAGAGGGGGGGAGGGGGGTTGCCCACCTGGGCTCCACCAATCCGGTGGGATAGACAGGGAAGGGAGAGAGAGAGAGGCCTCTAATGGTGTAGTAATTTAAACAAAGTACTATTTATTAGGTGATTAGAGTGGTCTCTTACATTTAAAACATTTTAAAACAGCATATATCGCATAAAAACTCTAGGAGCGGCTTCCGAGGCGCCTCCTTACTGACTTCCGGTTATGTCTGCTCTCTGCCACGCCCTACGCGTTATGTCACCGCTCATGACTTCATCTGGGGAACCGGATTGGCCAGAGAGGGATGTCATTTATATTGAGTTTCCGGAAATGCTTTAGCGGCCGTTTTTGTTGTGGTCAGATGTATTACTATTACCGCGGCCATCTTGCAGGTGGCAATTTGTGTGGAGCGGCGGCCATATTTTGGAGGATCAAACCAAACGATACACACAAGTGTATAAGATTTAAAACTGTGCTAACCTTAAGCATATATGATTTTAATCAATCCGGTTAGCACGAGGGAAGTACTAATAGACATGGGACTACTCTATTGATATGTGGACATAGTATAAAAGTATTTCCAACATTATGTGTCAGCCATTTTCTTGTAGTTGCTGATGTTTACCCAGCGTATGGTTGACTCTATTGTGATGGGTTTGTATGAACGGCGGCCATTTTTTGGGGGTTAAAATTAGTTATGAGCCGCTATGTTACTGTATGCAATGGTGTTACACTTTAGGTGTATGTTCTATGTGTCCACTGTAGGGGTGAGTTGTAACGAGGGCACCAGTCATAACCTAAGTTACCAAGGAGATGTCTCTACATTATTAGCTGTATATCTTTATTAGGAGACATTCATGCCAACTAGGGAACATTGACACATATGGATTTTATTGTAATTTCATGAAGGAGAATAAGGTTACCAGAAAAAGGATATGGATTATATACTTGTGTGTGTGTGTATATATATATATATATATATATATAATATATATATATATATATATATATATATATATATATATATATATATATATATATATGAGATTGACAGTAATAATGTAGAGACATCTCCTTGGTAACTTAGGTTACGACTGGTGCCCTCGTTACAACTCACCCCTATAGTGGACACATAGAATATACACCTAAAGTGTAACACCATTGCGTACAGTAACATGGCGGATCATAACTAATTTTACCACCCAAAAAATGGCCGCCGTTCATACAAACCCATCACAATAGAGTCAACCATACGCTGGGTAAACATCAGCAACTACAAGAGAATGGCTGACACATAATGTTGGAAATACTTTTATACTATGTCCACATATCAATAGAGTAGTCCCATGTCTATTAGTACTTCCCTCGTGCTAACCGGATTGATTAAAATCATATATGCTTAAGGTTAGCACAGTTTTAAATCTTATACACTTGTGGGTATTGTTTGGTTTGATCCTCCAAAATATGGCCACCGCTCCACACAAATTGCCACCTGCAAGATGGCCGCGGTAATAGTAATACATCTGACCACAACAAAAATGGCCGCTAAAGCATTTCCGGAAACTCAATATAAATGACATCCCTCTCTGGCCAATCCGGTTCCCCAGATGAAGTCAGGAGCGGTGACGTAACGCGTAGGGCGTGGCAGAGAGCAGACGTAACCAGAAGTCAGTAAGGAGGCGCCTCGGACGCCGCTCCTAGAGTTTTTATGCAATATATGCTGTTTTAAAATGTTTTAAATGTAAGAGACCACTCTAATTACCTAATAAATAGTACTTTGTTTAAATTACTACACCATTGGAGGCCTCTCTCTCTCTCCCTCCCCTGTCTATCCCACCAGATTGGTGGAGCCCAGGTGGGCAACCCCCCTCCCCCCCTCTCTATTTTGATAGGTGTTTGCATACCGGGAGTACAATCCAACTACTAGAGAAACCCCACCTGGATTATCGATGAGCTACATCATACAGGATTCCCCAAAGCAGACATTTGATGCTCACAATTGCTTTCTTTAAGGTGAGAAGTTAGAGAGCCCGGGTTCACCGGAGCCCCCCATTAAAAGATCATCACCCGTATCGTCCCAACATATTTGATCCCAGCTACAGCTACACATTATTATGAACTTTTTATTTAAGAAGAGAATTATATGAACTTTTTATTCATGAAGAGAATTTGTGTCACATACACACTTGTACCATTTTGTTGAACACTGTTTGTGCTCACTCACAGTTGATGTTCACATGTCTATAGCCATTTTTACCGCACTTAGTAGGTCACAGCAATGTCATTCATTTATGTGATAGATTTGAAGCTCAAAGTCCTTTCACTGTTTTTACCAAATGTCACCAAATGTCAAAAATAGGCTTAGTCATGAAAGTGATAAATATCATGGTAGGATAATGCTCAAATACCCCTTAGAACCATCAGATACATCCAAAAGGCTGCTGATTCTGTGGACCAGACTCAGCTCTTGTGAATAGATTTGATGAGACCCAACATGTTCTAGTCCTTCCTCAGGGGTATTGGTGGGTATTGAGACTTCTAGAACATAGAAGAAGATAGAAGATATAACAGTCATTAGCTACGTAAAGAGAAACCGTATTCTACAGATATACAATCCAAACTTCAGTACATAATAGTAAAGGCTACTGTTAATACTTGTAATCAAAAAGAGAGCAAAAGCGAAAATACATTAAACCAATTTGTGTCCTGTTTGGTGGAATGGCTGTGCGGTACAGTTAAACAGGGCGTAGTGTGGTGCGGAATAGGTGGAAAAACGTGCGTTCACACGGGCTTTAATGGGGCAATGGCGCTCCTATAACAAACAACCTAGAATGATAGGATCTGTAAAATATATATATATATATATATATATAATATACCGTATTTATCGGCGTATAACACGCACCAGCGTATAACACGCACCCCAATTTAGGAGGGAATTTTAAGGAAAAAAAACTTTTAGGAGGGAAGTTGAAGGGAAAAAAACTTACATTTAAATGCCCTTCATTGCAGCCTTGTCAGTGCAGCCTTGTCAGTGCAGCCTTGTCAGTGCAGCCTTCCTCAGTGCAGCCTTGTCAGTGCAGCCTTCCCCAGTGCAGCCTTGTCAGTGCAGCCTTCCCCAGTGCAGCCTTGTCAGCCTTGTCAGTGCAGCCTTCCCCAGTGCAGCCTTCCCCAGTGCAGCCTTCCCCAGTGCAGCCTTCCCCAGTGCAGCCTTCCCCAGTGCAGCCTTCGTCAGTGCAGCCTTCCCCAGTGCAGCCTGGTATCCCCTGTCCCTGCTTCCAGGGCTTCAAAATCGCGGTCCGCGATTTGAAAATGGCGTCGCCGGCGCCGAAGTACACAGAGCCGGTCCTCGGCTCTTTCCGGCGGCTCTCGTTTACTTTCGTTTCCACTCGTAGTCCGGAGCGGAGCTATCCGAGTAGGTTCGGATAGCTCCGCTCGGGACTACGAGTGGAGCCGAAAGTAAACGAGAGCCGCCGGAAAGAGCCGAGGACCGGCTCTGTGTACTTCGGCTCCGGCGGCGCCATTTTCAAATCGCGGACCGCGATTTTGACATTTAGACAGATCGGGATCGGCGTATAACACGCACCTGCGACTTTCCCCTGATTTTAAGGGGAAAAAAGTGCGTGTTATACGCCGATAAATACGGTGTATATATATATATATATATATATATATATATATATATATATATATATATATATATATTTGAATTTCAGAGGAGAACCGTACCCAGCCTTAGGTTTAGTGCTAGCAAGCAGGTCTTCCCACTGACCTTACATATATAAAGAAGAAATTCAAGAGGTTGCTGCACTTAAAAAATCTCTGTTGCTTTATTTCATAAAGTCTTGAAGAAAGATTACAAGACAGGCATAATCATTCCAGACAAAGTAGTGACAGTTGTCATTCATATCTGAATTGACAACTGTCACTACTTTGGAATGATTATACCTGTCTTGTAATCTTTCTTCAAGACTTTATGAAATAAAGCAACAGAGATTTTTTTTTTAAGTGCAGCAACCTCCTGATATATATATATATATATATGTATGTATGTGTGTGTGTGTGTGTGTATATATATATATATATATATATATATATATATATATATATATATATATATATATATATATATATATAGTGTGTGTGTGTGTATATATTTATATTACAGATACTATCATTCTATATGTAATGTGTGTGTGTGTGTATATATATATACACACACATACAGTATCTCATTTTTATTCTGTCTTTTCAAGTGACAACACTGAAGAAATTACACTTTGCTGCAATGTAAAGTGGTGAGTGTACAGCTTGTATAACAGTGTAAATTTGCTGTCCCCTCAAAATAACTCCACACAGCAATTAATGTCTAAACTGCTGGCAACAAAAGTGAGTACACCCCCAAGTGAAAATGTCCAAATTGGGCTCAATTAGCCATTCCCCCCCCCCTGCTGTCATGTGACTCGTTAGTATTACAAGGTCTCAGGTATGAATGTGGAGCAGGTGTGTTCATTTTGGTGTTACCACTCTCACATACTGGTCACTGGAAGTTCAACATGGAACCTCATGGCAAAGAACTCTGAGGATCTGAAAAAAAAAAGTTGCTCTACATAAAGATGGCCTAGGCTACAAGAAGATTGCCAAGACCCTGAAACCAAGCTGCAGCACGGTGACCAAGACCAAACAACGTTTTAACAGGACAGGTTCCACTCAGAACAGGCCTCACAATGGTCGACTAAAGAAGTTGAGTGCATGTGGTGTGGTATGCAGAAGTTGTCTTTGGGAAATAGATGTATGAGTGCTGCCATCATTGCTGCAAAGGTTGAAGGGGTGGGGGGTCAGCCTGTCGGTGCTTAGACCAATATGCTGCACACTGCATCAAATTGGTCTGCATGGCTGTTGTCCCAGAAGGAAGCCTCTTCTAAAGATGATGCACAAAAAAGCCCGCAAACAGTTTGCTGAAGACAAGCAGACTAAGGACATGGACATGGGTTACTGGAACCATGTCCTGTGGTCTGATGAGACCAAGATAAACTTATTTGGTTCAGATGGTGTCAAGCGTGTGTGGCTGCAGCCAGATGAGGAGTACAAGGACAGGTGTGTCTTGTCTACAGTCAAACATAGTTGGAGTGTCATGGTCTGGGGCTGCATGAGTTCTGCTGGCACTGGGGAGCTACAGTTTGAGGGAACCATGAATGAACTGTGACATACTGAAGCAGAGCATGATCCCCTCCCTTCGGAGACTGGGCCACAGGGCAGTATTCCAACTTAACGGACCCAAAAGCAGCTCCATGATGACCACTGCCTTGCTAAAGAAGCTGAGGGTAAAGGTGATGGACTAACCAAGCATGTCTCCAGACCTAAACCATATCAAGCATCTGTGGGGCATCCCCAAAAGGGAAGGTGGAGGAGCGCAAGGTCTTTAACATCCACCAGCTCCATGATGTCGTCATGGAGGAGTGGAAGAGGACTCCAGTGGCAACCTGCAAAGCTCTGGTGCCCATGAGGGTTAAAGCAGTGCTGGAAAATAATGTTGGCCACACTATTTTAGATTTTATATATAATATATATATATATATATATATATATATATATATATATATATATATATATATAATTTTTTTCAATGTAGTTGGGGAAAGCCGCACCCGGTTTGTATTTAGTGCGAAGCAATCTGGTCTTCCCACCGACCATACATATAAGAAAAAAATCTGGAGGATTGCTGCACTTAAAGTTTTTTATTTGTCCAATAAATTCAAAAATAGTTACATAGTAAAGTGTTCGAAAATATTTCTGTTTCGGGCTCATAAGCTTACGCCCTTCCTCAGATCAGAACTTATCTAATATCTCAATCACATTCATGAGAATTTAAACATTTTTCAAATAATCATATATGGAATCAATTTCATGGTTAATTACTCATTAGTATAATTGTATTCCTTCATGGGTTGATTTTTTTCAAAGCCACTGATACAGAAATGGTTAATCAAACAGACAATCATCTCACTATTCCATCTGGAACATGAATATCATGATCTAAGTATCCAAAAATAATAATATTATATATAATAAAAAAAAGTATAAATGATTCAAAAAAAGAAAAAACTTTCCTAATAAATTACACAAACAAATACAAATCTAAATCCGTATTTAGTCCTTTCGGGGCAACAGTATTAAGGTAATGTATCCAATAAACCTCACTTTTTCTTAAAATCAACTCCCGATCACCCCCTCTCCTATTTTTACTAATGCCCTCTAACATCATATATTTTAACTGGGAAATTGAATGTCCCTTCTTTAAAAAGTGTCTAGCCAGAGGTAATTGTGTTAATTTGTCTCTGATCGAGTATTTATGCCTAGCTATACGGTCTTTGACCTGTTGAGTTGTTTCTCCAATATAAAGTAACCCACATGGGCATTTTTTTTTTGGCATAGATCACATATGATGATTGACAGGTGCAGTGGCCTTTAATTGGAATATCAAAACCTTTCTGAGGGTGTGATATACTCTTTCCTTTAATCATAGAATTACATGATAAACTGGGAAATTATCCCATATTCCGTGGTCCCAGAAAGGTTGTTTTAGGAGTAGAAGAAAGTATTGATCTGATCTCACTAAGTCTCTCAATGTTCTACCTTTTCTATAGGAGGTAACGGTGGGTTAGAAAATTCATCTATAGTGGGATAATTTTCTCTCAATAAGCTCCAGTGTTTTTTAATAATATTAAAAACGCAATCAGAAAACGGATGGAATTGTGTTACAAAAGGAATTATTTTGGCATGTCTTTTACTAATCCTACTGTTGTTCAAATTCAGACCAGAGCTTTACAGGTTGCCACTGGAGTCCTCTTCCACTCCTCCATGACAACATCACGGATTTGGTGAATGTTAGAGACCTTGCGCTCCTCCACCTTCCCTTTGAGGATGCCCCACAGATGCTCAGTAGGGTTGAGGTCTAGAGACATGCTTGGTCAGTACATTACCTTTACCCTCAGCTTCTTTAGCAAAGCAGTGGTTGTCATGGAGGTGCGTTTGTTTGAGTTTGTTATGTTGAAATACTGCCCTGCAGCCCAGTCTCCGAAGGGGGGGTGGTTAATGCTCTGCCTCAGTATATCACAGTACATGTTGGCATTCATGGTTCCCTCAAACTGTAGCTCCCCAGTGCCGGCAGCACTCATGCAGCCCCAGACCATAACACTCCTACCACTATGCTTGACTGTAGGCAAGACGCACTTGTCTTTGTACTCCTCACCTGGCTGCAGCTGTCCCCCGCCGACTCTTACACTGAGAACTGAGCAATCGAACACCACCAATCGATCGGTTCTCCTTGCTGCCTGAGCAGAGAGCTGGTGACTGTTAGTCACCACTCTTTGCTCTGCCCCCCCCACCACCACCCATCTCGATAACTGGAGCACTGTGCTGTATAGGGGGCGGGAGCAGCCTGCTTTATATGCAACAAAACGAAAGCTCTATTTTTGTTAAAAAAAAAAAAGTTTTTTGTTTACAGTATTGCATGACTGTGCAACTGCCAGTTAAAGTAGCGCAGTGCTGAATAGCAAGAAATGGTCTGGTCATGAAGGGAGCAAAACCTTCTGGAGCCCAAGTGAGTATACCTACCTGTTCTCATGATTGGCTTCCAGCAGCCAGCTTCAGGGGAAAGGAGGGGCAGCTGACAACTGTCAGATTTTAGTATACACAAACACCAAATACAAATTTTTGGGTAAAATAAACAAAGATGTGGTTACATGGAGTAAATAGATATCAAACATATCTAGACTCAAAACTGCATGCTCCTGTAAAATGTCGTAAAACTACAGTAATGTACTGTATCAGTACCATCAGCATTAATGGAGAAGTATAGCCAAAGCTCGTTTGGCTGTACGTCTATGGATCATAGGAGTGCAATTCGTTCTGCACCTCTGTGATCCATTTTCAGCAGAAAGCGGGCTGGAGTCCACTCTCTGCTGACGTCACCAATATCAGTCCAGGCACAGCGTCATCCCGACCACGGAGTCTGGATCTGCCAGGTGCCTGGACTGGCACCTGGGTCAGCCTCTCAGAGAGCCTGAGACGGCCGCGCTGCCCCCTCCACAGCTCATGGCTCCAGTGAGTGAGGAGGGAGAAGAGCTGAGAGCAGAGGCACCGGGGGACAGATGCAGCATCAGATCAATGCTGCATCCACCTAGGTACATATAAATCTGCAAAAAAAAAAAAAAATTCTCTTAAGAAAAACAACCTGTTATATTATGCCAGCTGTCCATTAATCACTTCAGCTCTCATACCTGTATACCACCTTTGGGCCTGAGCAATATTTACATTTCTGCTGTGAGCCTATTGATTCATAGTTAAATAGTTAGGCTTGTTGAAAAGACACAAGTCCATTCAGTTCCACAAATAGAAAACCTCCATATGCACAACCCACAGTGAATCCAAAAGAAGGCCAAAAAACAAAAAAACAAAGCATAATCCTACTTGCTCCAGCGGGGAAAATCCTTCCTGATCCCACAAGAGGCAATCAGATATTCCCTAGATCAACTTTACCTAGAAATATTAGTATTGTGTTATTTTTCTTACATTTAGGAAAGAATCCAAGCTTTTTTAACCACTTGCCGACCAGCTGCCGTCATTATACTGCGGCAGGTCGACTTGTTCCCGCAAATCGCCGTAGCTGTATGTCGGCTCTTTAAGAGATATGATAGGAGCGTGAGCGAGCCCACTGCACGGCGTGGGAGCCGATGCACGTGGCTGACGGCTGGATATTCGCCAGCCACCCGCAATCGCTCCACTGAGAGCCGGAGCCGGAATCTGTTAATGTAAACAAACAGATCCCCATTCTGACAGGGGAGTAGAGAGTCACCGTCTGTTCCTAGTGATCAGGAACAGTGATCTCTCCTCCAGTCAGTACACTCCCCCCACAGTTAGAAATGCCTCCCAGGGAACACATTTAACCCCTTGATCACCACTAGTGGTAACCCCTTCCCTACCAGTGTCATTTATACAGTAATCCGTGCATTTTTATAGCACTGATCGCTGTATAAATGTCAGTGGTCCCAGAAAAGTGTCAAGTGTCCGATCTGTCTGCTGCAATGTCGCAGTCCCGCTAAAAATCGCTGATCACCCCCATTACTAGTAAAAAAAAAAAAATCCATAGCCATAAATCTATCCGCTATTTTGTAGACACAAACTTTTGTGCAAACCCATCAATATACGCTTATTTAGATTTTTTTTTTTACCAGAAATATGTAGAAGAATACACATTGGCCTAAACTGATGAAGAAGTTTAGTTTTTGTTTTTTGTTTTTAAAATGGGTTATTTATTATAGCAAAAAGCAAAAAAATATTTTTTTGTTTTTTTTGGTCTTTTTTTGTTTATAGCGCAAAAAATAAAAACCACAGAGGTGATCAAATACCACCAAAAGAAAGCTCTGTGTGGGAAAAAAAGGATGTCAATTTTGTTTGGGTACAGCGTCGCACGTCTGCACAAAGTTAAAGCAACGCAGTGCCATATCACAAAAAAATGGCCTGGTCATTAAGGGGGAAAATCTTAGGTGGTTAACACAATCTTCTGAGCTGGCCAGAACTAGCTCTTGAGGGAGTCTATTCCACATTTTCACAGCTCTTGCTGTTTAGAAGCCTTTCTGTATTTGGAGGTTAAATCTCTATTCTTCCCTAATTAGAGTGCCCCCCCGTCCTTTGTGATGACCTATTGTGAATTACTCAACACAAAGTTCACTCTTTGTGACCACTTGCTGTGTATATTTATACATGTTGATAATATCCTCCCAAATCTCCTCTTCTCAAGAGTATTGCCCCGTACACACGGTCGGATTTTCCGACGGAAAATGTGTGATAGGACCTCGTTGGAAATTTCAACCGTGTGTAGGCTCCATCACACATTTTCCATCAGATTTTCCGACACACAAAGTTTGAGAGCAGGCTATAAAATTTTCCGACAACAGATTTTCCGAATTTCCGATCGTGCTTACACAAATCCGACACACAAAGTGCCACGCATGCTCAGAATAAATAGATGAAAGCTATTGGCTACTACCCCGTTTATAGTCCCGACGTATGTGTTTTACGTTACCGCGTTCAGAACGATCAGATTTTCCGACAACTTTGTGTGACCATGTGTATGCAAGACAAGTTTGAGCCAACATCCGTCTGAAAAAATCCTAGGATTTTGTTGTCGGAATGTCCGATCAATGTCCGACCGTGTGTACGGGGCATGAGAATTCAGTTCAGGCATTCTTTCCTCATAGCTGAGCTCATCCATGCCTCTTAGTTTGATTGCCCTTCTCTGTGCTTTCTCCAGTTCCCCAATAACCTTTTTGTGAACTAATGCCCAAAACTGAACTGCATGCATGAGGGCTTACTAATGATTTGTACAGGGTGTAGAATTCCAAGGCGATTTACCTCAAGTGGTGCATGAGACTTCCAGAAACGTGCCACTCCAGACTGCGTTTTTAAGGGCATGGCAGCCCATTTTTATTAAGAGAAACGGAAAACATAGTGGCCTCCCTCGCAGGGGTATTTGGCATTTCAGTCCTGCTACCAAAATAAATGCTATTCAGCCCTCCTGGCTTAGGACTTGCGTTTAGGCCTTAGTCTGTCTCCCACAGACCAGATGCTCAGCAACTCTGCGCTGACAGCTAGTAGCCTCGTGCTACACTGGCTCCCACCTCTCTCATAGGTGAAGCCCTTTCTGACTCCCACACCCAGATCTCTTGTCTGCAGGGTGGAGTCGTCTCCAACTGTGAGCCTAGAGCCTTGGTCTGGTTATTAATTAAAGCCCAAAACACAGCTGACTCATTAACGAACTGGCTGTTCACCAGTCCTGGACCCTGGCAGGGTATCATCCTGCTACAAGAGGCAAAATGATATCTCTCTCTCTGGATTCTATATCTCTTATTACAAGAAAAGATTTACTTGCTTTGGAACCACAGCTTGGCATTGCATGCTATTAACCGCTTCCGGACCAGCCGCCGCAGTTTTATTGCGGCAAGTTGGCTCCTGCGCGAAACCACGTAACTGTACGTGAGCTTGCAGGGCCCGGATAGCAGGTGTGCGCGCCCGCTGCACAGCCGGGGTACCGATGCTCATGGCCCACGGTCGTGATGAGCGCCGGCCACGAGCGATCGTGAGCTGGAGATACAGAACACACACTTCCCTGTTCTGTTCTGACAGGAGTGACAGATCGTGTTCCTATTAGCTAGGAACCACAATCTGTCACTTCCTGTAGTTAGTCCCTCCCCCTTCAGTTAGAATCACAACCCAGGGAACAAAGTTAACCCCTTCGCCGCCCCCTAGTGTTAACCCCTTCACTGCCACTGACATTTTTACAGTAATCAATGCATTTTTAATTGCACTGATCGCTGTATTAATGCCAATGGTTCCAAAAATGTGTCAAAATTGTCCGATGTGTCCGCCATAATGTCGCAGTCACTATAAAAATTGCAAATCTCCGCCATTACTAGGAAAAAAAAATAAAAATACTATAAATCTAGCCCCTATTTTGTAGACGCTATAACTTTTGCGCAAACCAATCAATAAACACTTATTGAGATTTTTTTTTTTTTTTTTCACCAAAAATATGTAGAAGACTACATATCAGCCTAAACTGAGGAAAAACATTTTTTTATATATATTTTTTGGGGGTATTTATTATAGCAAAAAGTAAAAATGCTTTTTTTTCAAAATTGTCACTCTTTTTTTGTTTATAGCGCAAAAAATTAAAACCGCAGAGGCGATAAAATACCACCAAAAGAAATCTCTATTTGTGGGAAAAAAAGGACATCAATTTTGTTTGGGTACAACGTCGCACGACTGTGCAATTGTCAGTTAAAGCGACACAGTGCCAAATCGCAAAAAGTGCTCTGGTCAGGAAAGGGGTAAATTCTTCCGGGGCTGAAGTGGTTAATATGTCTATGATCTACCAGAACACCTAGATCCTTCTCCACAATTGATTCTCCCAGTTGTAACTCGCCTAGTAATATGTATGACACATGCATATTTTTAGCCCCTAGTGCATAACTTTACATTTATCAACATTAAACCTCATTTGCCACATAGCTGCCCAATTAAACAGTGCAGGTCAGCTTGTAAATTGGAGACATCCTGCAAGGCTAGGTTAACACTAATGCGGTGCAAGTTGATCAGTGCATGTTGATGCAATTTAGAGGCGATTCCAATGCGTTTTTGATGCAATCTGAATATAGCTGCAATTTTTTCTCTCTCCCTCTCCCTCTCTCCCCCCTGTCATAGGCCATGGTCCAGGGAAGGGAGAAAGGAAAGCAGATACTTGTAGAAAATGTACTAAAATTGTGTTATCTTAGGACAGATAAACATTCTGCATGCAGTTAACATTCAAGTCTATAAAGGCAAAAAGCGCACCCCACTGCTCTGAATTCACATAGGACTTTTCCAAAATTGCATTAGAATCGCACTGCAAATATGTGAACGGCCTCCATGAAAAGTCACGTTATTTCAATTGTCATGTGATTCCACGCTTTCTGGATTGCATCAGTCTGAACCAGGGCTTAGGATGTTATTCCACTGCATAGCTTGGTGTCATCTGCAAAGGCTGAAATGGTGCTTTTAATCCCAGACTCGATATCATTTATAAATGTATTAAAAAGTAAGGGTCCCAACACTGAACCTTGGGGTACACCACTAATAACCTTAGTTATGAACCATTAACCACTACTTTTTGATTAGTCTTTTAGCCAGTTTTCTATACATTTACAAACTGATTTTTGCAAGCCTGTGTCAAATGATTTTACAAAATCCAAGTATACTATATCCACAGCCACTCCTTTGTCTAAATTTTTGCCTAAAGTGGATGTAAGCCCTCTCCTATACCCAGTGAAGTGAACAGCCTCAGATGATAGAGATGAAAAAAATCTCCCTACATAAGTTTTACATGCATATCTGCTGTCTTCAGCTTTCTATATTCTTTAGAAAGTGAACATTGTGTTAGAATTTTTACTTCCTCTTTCAGCAGTTGGATGGGAGTCTTGACATACAGTGTGTGACAGCTGATTGGAGGAAAGGCACACAAACCCACTCTACATAGGCAGGGAAACAAAGTTGCTTGCAGAGCTGTGATCTGAATAGATAGGCTCTCTGCTAACCTATTTATAGCACCCACCCGACACAGATTTGCAGCTGCTTTTATCTCCTGTGTCAGAGAACTTATCAGAAGTTTTCATGTTGATAACAGAGGAACAAAGCAGCAGAAAGACACAGGACTTAGGGCTTTGGAGAGAAATAAGTCATCACTACAGATATATGTGCCCAGGTCAAATTTCATTGAATCAATCAATCCAGTTTACATCCAAATTAACTCTTTATTAAAAATAAATCAGATTTGTTTGACAACTTCTGTCTTTCATAAATCGATGCTGCCTATTGCTTAAAAAAAAATTGTCTAGCAAAAACTTATCCATGTGGTCTATTATTAAACTCTCAGGTATCTTCTCAACTATAGAAATTAAACCAGGTCTGTGGTTACTTTGTAAAGACTTTAAACCCTTTTTAAATATAAGCACCAGATTGGCCTTATGCCAGTCATTAACCACCTCAATACCAGGCAGACCCTTTCACCCACTTTCTGCCCAGACCATTTCTAGGTTTTCATCGCTGTCGCACTTTAAATGACAATTACTTAGTCATACAACACCGTGCCCAAATTAAATTTTTATCATTTTTTGAGAGAGATAGTTTTTTCTTTTGGTGGAATTTAATCATCATTTTTTTTTTGTTTCATCTTTTGCAATATAAATGAAAAATTCTGAAAATCTTGAAAGAGATTTTCTTTTTGTTATAAAATTTTGTAAATCTTTCTTTATAAATTTAGGCCAAATGTATTCTGCTACATTTTTTTGGTAAAAATAACCCAAATCAATGCATATTATTTAGTCTGTGTGAAAGTTATAGAATCTACAAACTGGTATATAGATTTGAAAAATCGATCAGTCCTAATGTACTAACTGCCCCACTAACAATCTTATTTCATGAGACCCTAAAATGCCAAGACAGTACAAATACACCCCAAATGACCCCTTTTTGGAAAGTAGGCAGTCCAAGGTATTTGATAAGAGGCATGGTGAGTAGTCATTTTGTGTCACTTTTTTTGGGAAAATAAAAAGTACCGTATTTATCGGCGTATAACACGCACTTTTTTCCCCCTTAAAATCAGGGGGAAATCACGGGTGCGTGTTATACGCCGATCCCCCACTGACTGTGAGCGGAGGAGCGATCGCCGGCGACATTCATACATAGCCGAGTGTACTCGGCTAGATTCGGCTAGCTCCGCTCACAGTCACGCCCAGTCCCGCCCTATGATGGACATAACACAGGGACTGGGCGTGACTGTGAGCGGAGCTAGCTGAGTATACTCGGCTATGTATGAATTTTGGCGGCTCTCAGCTCCGCCCACAGGGCAACGAGAGAAGCCGAAAAGCAGCCGATAGCTGCCCAGAGACACGGGACCGGCTCTGTGTCTCTCGGCGACGCCATATTTAAAACCACCAGTGAGACCACAAGGCTGCAGACGGACACTGGACAAGGCTGCAGACGGACACTGGACAAGGCTGCAGACGGACACTGGACAAGGCTGCAGACGGACACTGGACAAGGCTGCAGACGGACACTGGACAAGGCTGCAGACGGACACTGGACAAGGCTGCAGACGGACACTGGACAAGGCTGCATTGATGGGCATTTAAATGTAAGTTTTTTTCCTTAAAATTCCCTCCTAAACTTGGGGTGCGTGTTATACGCCAATAAATACGGTATTTTAAATATTTTCTTTTTTTCTCCAAGTTGTCAATTTAACAAGTTATTTCTCACACACAGCATAGGCATACTTATAGCTACAACCCAAAACACATTCTGCAATGTCCCCTGAGTATGGGGATACCACATGTGTGAGACGTTTTCACAGCCTAGATGCATAGAGGGGCCCAAAATCCAAGGAGCACCTTTGGGCTTTCAAGAAGCATAAATTGCGCATCTAAATTCTCACTAGCTAACACGTTTTTGGAGGCCCTGAAGCAACAGGACAGTAGAAACGCCTACAAAATGACCCAATTTTGGAAAGCAAACACCCCAAAGTATCTTCTGAAAGGCATAGTGAGTCTTTTGAAAGTTACATTTTTTGCCAAAAAGTTTTTTAGAATTCAGAAAAGAAAATGAAAATTTATTACACAAAGTTCTCAATTGTTTTGGCGCTTAAGCTACCTCACTTATTCACTTGATAATAAATATAATAAGTGATTACAACCTTTTGTCCATATACGGTATATAGGAGCAAGGTTTGGGACTCTATATGAAACATGCAGCCAGGGAGGCATTCCAGCATAATAATGTCTGGTGGGTATACCATTGATTGTAACCATACATTTTGCATAGTAACATAGTACATCCAACATAATATAGTAAAATAAATAAACTTTTTTCCATAACATGGTATATACATAATAGTACATAATAATATACATAATAGTAACATTGGCATAGCAACTGTGGTGTCTCGTTTGATATGATGGAGTATAAAAACGCGGCGGCCAGAGGAAAGGCGCCAACAGTCGAGCAGTGAAGATGCTCGCCATCCGGCATCACAGCCCTGTGGACCCTGGCAATGTAAAAATGCCGGCTGGCGAGTGTCTCCACTGCTTGACTGTTGTCATCTTTCATCTGGACGCCGGGTGACATTGGCAGTCACCCCCAGCCACATTGGAGTATTTATACTCCATCACCAACAAGACACTCCCTGGGGTAACATCCCTGTGGACACTGTGCACCATTCGGATTGAAGCACTACACAGGAGTTCTAGGTATCATTGGTGTTCTATTTTGTTTTGTATTTAGTATCTTATCTTTGTGGATGGCTCTTTCTATCTCACACACTGGTGTCCCCCCTTGGTTGGGGTATATCAGTATAGTCCTATTACTTATTAATTTGATTCCTGTTCAGGTCTCGTTACTTTATTTTCTTTATCACCATCTGGCCATATATTGGTACACCCTTTACTAAGAAATTAGTCACTATGATATACATATCCATGTTTTAACACATTATATACATATCTAAATTTTTTCTTAGTTGGGCTTTCTTTATATGGCTCACACCACCCCCGATTATCCATGGGAGATTCTTCCCTGTTGGCCAATTCGATCGGTGTCATGGGGATCACCACGTCAGCTCCTGGGGCTGATGATCTGCCTTGCCGGCCCTAACCTTCTCATACCTATGCCCAGACTCATGGTTGGTTTGTAAGTATGCGCTAGGCTATGCAAAATCTCAAGATACTATGTCAGCTGGAGATCAGCTGTCTTCCCCCCCTCCCCTCAGTTGAGCCCTTTGAAGTGAAATTCCACATAAGCCATAAATTATGCTACTAAATGGCCAAAGAGACTTTTGTCAGAGAGCTCCTCCAGATCCATTACACAATTAATAAGATATTTTTAACATGCAGCATAGGCATAGAAAAACACATTCTGCTACTCCTTCCGTGTACTGTAATAGTTGCCAGAGTGGCCAGAGACTATAGCTTTGTGTAGCACCACCTATTGCATTCTAAGTTTCTATAACCCAAGCAAGCCTAGCCTACTGGTACATTGATACCTCCAAAAATGTCATATTCACTGACCAGGAAGTACAGCAGGCTGAAGAAAGGAAGAAAAAAAGTTCTTGCGATTTCAGAAGTTGCAGTGTCTGCAGGGGATGGCTGGGACTGTTGTCCCACAGGAACATTGTTAGTCAGACCTGCAGATGGGTCAGTTCAGGCCACAAGCAGAGACCTGGTTAGCAAACAGGCAAAAGATTGGAACAGGCAGAAATGTAGTCAATAAACAGGCCAGGGTCAATACAAGCATCAGGCAGAGGCAACACTGCACTGTTGTGTTGGTGATCAGGAACATTTGTTGCTGCCTGCACTGGTCTGGTGACATTGGGACTGGTGTGGCAGCAATCAGACACACTGTTGATGGTTGTGTATAGACAGTGTAGCGCTAATGTTAAATCACAAAAAAGTCACAAAAAGCATAGTGACCAATTCGTACCACCACAAACTTAGGGGGTGGTACCGAGAAGGACTTAGATAAATATCTATTCACCTAAAGGAAATATGGAAACCAATAGAGGGTCAGATTCTGATGGTAGTGTCTATGTACCCCATAGTTAAATGAAAGGAGCAATAGGCAAAAAACAAGGAAAATATACATATAACTATTTAGTTCACAACACCATATATTCTAAATGGTTCTTTGAATGTCCGTAAGTATCTATTTATGTAGAAACTGGAGATAATAGGAATCCAAAGTAGATGATGATGTCTCTACGTCACATAGGTTGAAAACAAGTGGTGTATAATGATGGAGGCTTACCAGAACCGTTGGACTCACAGAGACATATATCCCTTGAGTCAGAAATGCTTGTATTGCCACCGGGCAGTAAATGAAGTATCCCGCTGGACCGATATGAAATCCGGATGCTGTATCAAAGGCTCCCAGCAGATTTCTTTCTTGTATGGCCCAATTCAGTAGTGGCTGTTTCTGCTCTGAGGAAAAGTTGTTTGCTTCATTTTGTGTATGTGGATACTAATGAATTAGTATCCACATACAAAAAATGAAGCAAACAACTTTTCCTCAGAGCAGAAACAGCCACTACTGAATTGGGCCATACAAGAAAGAAATCTGCTGGGAGCCTTTGATACAGCATCCGGATTTCATATCGGTCCAGCGGGATACTTCATTTACTGCCCGGTGGCAATACAAGCATTTCTGACTCAAGGGATATATGTCTCTGTGAGTCCAACGGTTCTGCCACTACTGAATTGGGCCATACAAGAAAGAAATCTGCTGGGAGCCTTTGATACAGCATCCGGATTTCATATCGGTCCAGCGGGATACTTCATTTACTGCCCGGTGGCAATACAAGCATTTCTGACTCAAGGGATATATGTCTCTGTGAGTCCAACGGTTCTGGTAAGCCTCCATCATTATACACCACTTGTTTTCAGCCTATGTGACGTAGAGACATCATCATCTACTTTGGATTCCTATTATCTCCAGTTTCTACATAAATAGATACTTACGGACATTCAAAGAACCATTTAGAATATATGGTGTTGTGAACTAAATAGTTATATGTATATTTTCCTTGTTTTTTGCCTATTGCTCCTTTCATTTAACTATGGGGTACATAGACACTACCATCAGAATCTGACCCTCTATTGGTTTCCATATTTCCTTTAGGTGAATAGATATTTATCTAAGTCCTTCTCGGTACCACCCCCTAAGTTTGTGGTGGTACGAATTGGTCACTATGCTTTTTGTGACTTTTTTGTGATTTAACATTAGCGCTTCACTGTCTATACACATACGGTTTACAAAATCTCCTTTTTTTGTGTGTGAGCTGCTTTGTTAGAACAAGCGCGGTGTTTCTTGAGTTATTTTATTTACACTGTTGATGGTTTATGCTGGTGTAGTGACGCTGCAACTGGTGTGGCGGTGACCAGGGACAATATGACTGGTGCGATGATGATCAGGGACACTAACTGGTATGGTGGTAATTAAGGACAATATGACATATGTGGCAGTGTTGCTGGACAAAATGACTAGTGTGGCAGTTATCAGGGACACTGTAACTGGTGCGGCAGGGTTCAGGGACACTGCAAGTGGCGTGGCAGTGATCAGCAACAATTTGACTGGTGTGGTGGTGATTAGGGACACTAACTGGCGTGGCAGTGATTTGGGACAATATGACTGATGTGACAGTGATCAGGGCTTGTAAGGCTCTAAAGGTATGGACTCCAGAGAGAAAGATATAATTTTGCCCCTGTACAAATCATTTGCCCCCCCCCCGCAATAATCTTTTACAAGGCTTGTGTAAACACTGAAGTAACAGAGGTGTCAGATGGCAGGCAGAATAGGTGCACTCTGTATTGTGTATGTTTATAGCGGTAGTAGATATGGTGAAATATCTGAATGCAGAATTCACTAATGTGTGGGATATCTGCAAAATGAAATCACACTCCACCATGATTGGCTATAGACTAGGGAATAACTAGGTGCTATTTTCTGCCCACATCTTAATCCTCTGATCTCCCTGTAGAGTGCTGTGTTCTGCCCACATCCTAATCCTCTGGTCTCCCTGCTGGGTGCTATGTTCTGCCCACATCCTAATCCTCTGGTCTCCCTGTAGAGTGCTGTGTTCTGCCCTCATCCTAATCCTCTGGTCTCCCTGTAGAGTGCTGTGTTCTGCCCTCATCCTAATCCTCTGGTCTCCCTGTAGAGTGCTGTGTTCTGCCCACATCCTAATCCTCTGGTCTCCCTGCTGAGTGCTCTGTTCTGCCCACATCCTAATGCTCTTGTCTCCCTATAGAGTACTGTGTAATGCCCACATCCTAATCCTCTGGTCTCCCTGCAGAGTGCTGTGCTCTGCCCATCAAGGAGACACCTGAGGACTAGGATGAGGGGACACCTGGGGGCACCTGATGTAATGAGGGGGGCTCGGGGGACCCAATCAATAACAACAAACCATGGGATCCACACTCAGATATGTAACAATAGTATAAATATATATATATATATATATATATATATATATATATATATATATATATATATATATATATATATATATATATATATAATCAAGCAATAAATCTTAAATCATGAATAAACGTGCCAAGTCTCTGATTTCTTTTACTTATTGCAGCAGCGCTAAGTGTCCGATGTCATAAAACACTGTATATAGAACCAATGTTGGAGAGAAAAGGAAAGTTCAAAATGGAGCTGTGGTCTGTGGGTATGTAGGAATACGTAGAAATCCTTCCACCAAGAGTGATTACCGCGTGAGGGGGTCACCCCCCATGAGATTGCACTCGCCACAATTTCAGTAACCACAAGCCTTTGAATGGTAATCTTTAAAACTCTCCGTCTCCTTAGTTCAACCACCAGGTGGTGTAAAACACTCTCGGTTAGTGTGACATAGGGAGAAAATAAAATGCCATATAGCGTAATATTGCTTAAGGATGTTTATTTAATATTTAAGAAAACACTCCCCCCTTCATAAAATATGCGTACCAGATGTACTGTATAATTGAGCATTTGAAAAAAGTGCACTGTGCCTGTATTTTTCGTCCCCCGGGAGGTGTTCCGGAATGCGCGCTGTGTACAGCTAGTCTTTCGCTTCCTAGTTACCTTCCGGTGCGTGGAGCGCACACGTCACTTCCGGTAGATTACGTCCCTGACGCGTTTAGTCACTTCCGGACGTCGTCTGAGGGCGTAATCTACCAATCATTAGGCCGGCTTAAATACCAGTGATGGGTTTGAGCAACGAATGAGGGAGGACGATCAGCCAGCCACTCCCACTCAATAATGAATGCTGCCAGAGCTGTCAGCAAAGGAAGACTTAAGACTCTATTGCCTATAATGTGCTGAATCTGTTTTAAACCCAATACTGCCGACTTTACAAGGAAAATGTGACTCATATGTCTTATTCAAAAATATATCTTATAGACATTTTACCTTTCACATAAATACACCTATATCATATATAATGTTTATGTCCTCCCTCATACGTTGCTCAAACCCATCACTGGTATTTAAGCCGGCCTAATGATTGGTAGATTACGCCCTCAGACGACGTCCGGAAGTGACAAAACGCATCAGGGACGTAATCTACCGGAAGTGACGTGTGCGCTCCACGCAACGGACGGTAACTAGGAAGCGAAAGACTAGCTGTACACAGTGCGCATTCCGGAACACCTCCCGGGGGACGTAAAATACAGGCACAGTGCATTTTTTCAAATGCTCAATTATACAGTACATCTGGTACGCATATTTTATGAAGGGGGGAGTGTTTTCTTAAATATTAAATAAACATCCTTAAGCAATATTACGCTATATGGTATTTTATTTTCTCCCTATGTCACACTAACCGAGAGTGTTTTACGCCACCTGGTGGTTGAACTAAGGAGACGGAGAGTTTTAAAGATTACCATTCAAAGGCTTGTGGTTACTGAAATTGTGGTGAGTGCAATCTCACAGGGGGTGACCCCCTCACGCAGTGATCACTCTTGGTGGAAGGATTTCTACGTATTCCTACATACCCACAGACCACAGCTCCATTTTGAACTTTCCTTTTCTCTCCAACATTGGTTCTATATACAGTGTTTTATGACATCGGACACTTAGCGCTGCTGCAATAAGTAAAAGAAATCAGAGACTTGGCACGTTTATTCATGATTTAAGATGTATTGCTTGATTACATGTCTATTATTTAAAGTAGCTGCTTTAGTCTACTACAGCAGATTACGGAGTAATTTTGAGGCGCAGATTAATGTGAGGTAGAGGCGGTGTATATTGTCCACACATTTCTTGCATACAATATATATATATATATATATATATATATATATATATATATATATATATATATATATATATATATATATATATATATATATATATACACACATATTGGATCATGCTTTGCTGGGGTTTTTTTTCGCCTTCCTCTGTATCAACTCTGGGTATAGGATTGTGTATATGGGATTATATGATATTATTTTTTATTTATGTATTTTTATGGTTGAACTAGATGGACTTGTGTCTTTTTTCAACCTGACTAACTATGTAGCTCCTAAACCTGAATTTAGGAGCTTTTGGTGTTTTTTCTAGCCAAACTCCTGAACTAAACGCCATAAAAGCAATGTAAACATAGCCTTTTAGCAGAGTTTAGGAGCTGCTATGGTTGGGTGAGGTTCAACCCCTCTCTCCTAAACATGGAAGAATTAGGATAGGAACACGTTCAGGATAGGAACATTTTGGCCACGGGAAAACGCAAAATGTGGCAAAACCCCAGCACAATCATGCCAAATCAGCCATGATGGCTGTATAAGCAATAATTTCTGACAGTTCTTGGCTACATTCCTGCAGACTGGAGAACACTGATAAGCTGTGATTGGCTACAGCTTTCATGTGGTACAGGGAGGCAATACTTAGCCCTGTACCATGTGATCACTGTGACCAATCACAGAGCTCACAGTAGTTCTGAATAGCTGCATGAATGGCAGCCATTTTTACTACTGGACATGTGATTGCAGTGATTGGTTACAGCAATCACATGGTACCATGGTGGAGCACTGCTGCACAATACTCGGATCGGTGATCTGCTGGACACATCAGTGACATGGTTGTGTCGATGTGTGCCCCGCCAGGGGCACACAGGAGATGCATGTCTGGGAGGATCTATGAGTATGTCTCCCCAGGTCAATGCATGTCCCAACTGGCCATTTGTATGCAGTAGCTGGTCGGGAAGCAGTTAAAGTCCCTAAAAATGAAAAAAAAATGGGTTTGAAACAGACCTCAATTCTTTTAGGACGTGTGTGTATGCCATCTGGTCCAGGTGCCTTATTCAACTTTATTCTGTCTAAATATTTCTGGACCATATCAATTGTGAGCCTATGCCAATATTATCCCCATTATGATTTTGAGCTTCTCTATGCTCCTTTTTATACACAGAACTTAAGAATGTATTTAATAAATTGGCCTTCTCTTTGTCCCCAGTCTAGATTATTTTGTAAAAGGTTTACATGCTCAGACCTGACCTTTTACTATAATATATTTAACAATATTTGATTTGACAATAACTATGTCATTAACCACTTGCCGACCAGCTCACGCAGATATACTGCGGCAGGTCAGCTCTCCTATGTAAACTGATGTACCTGTACGTCGGTCCGTGCAAGAAGGATAGCGGGCATGCCCTGCAATCGCAGTGAGGAGAGGCAGAACAGGGAACTGCCTATGTAAACAAGGCGATTCCCCATTCTGCCAGATGACATGACAGAGATCTACTGTTTCCAGTGATCGGAACAGTGATCTGTCATGTTCCAGTAAGCCCATCCCCCTACAGTTAGAACACACCCAGGGAACACACTCAACCCCTTAATCTTTCCCTAGTGTTGACCCCTTTCCTGCCAGTGTCATTTTTACATTGATCAGTGCATTTTTATAGCATTGATCAATGTCATAATGTCACTGGTCCCCAAAAAGTGTCATTTGGGGTAAGATTCGTCTGCCGCTATGTCACAGTCCCTCTAAAAATCGCAGATCGCCGCCATTACCATTAAAAACAACAATAATAATGAAAAAAAAAATTCCCTAAATCTATCCTGTAGTTTGTAGACACGTTTGCGCAAACCAATCAATATACGCCTATTCCGATTTTTTTATTTTTGCCAAAAATATGTAGAAGAATATATATCGGCCTAAACTGATGAATACTTTTGTTTTTTATATATTTTTTGGATATGTATTATAGCAGAAAGTAAAAAAAAAAAAAAAAAAAAGGTGATCAAATACCACCAATAGAAAGCTCTATTTGTGAGTAAAAAAAAAAGACATTAATTGTGTTTAGGTACAGCGTCGCACGACTGCGCAATTGTCAGTTAAAGCGATGCAATGCCTTATCACAAAAAATGGCCTGGCCATTAAGGGGCAAATCCTTCCCGGGCTGAAGTGGTTAATTTTTGTTTATGACAAACAAGGTTTCTTTTGGTGATATTGTCTTGCAAAAACTAACAAAGCTTAAAAAACACACTTTTTTTCTACTTTGTTCAGTGTTGGTGGAAAAAATAATAATGTTACTGTAAATAAAGTACACATTTTTTTTCATCATTTTCTCATTTATAATGAAGCTAAAATTATGTTTCATGATGAAAGCCTTACAAAATTATTTACAAATTAATGAAAAGGATTTTTTTTCAATTTTGTACTTTTTTATGCAGCACTGAAAAAATTAAACAAAAGGAATAGAAATGAAAAAAAAATTAAATAATGCTTAGGAAAATAGAAATAAACAAGGGGAAAGGGGGGAGAAGTTAATTAGAACATGTTGGGGTAAAATAAGTGTTAAAAAAGGGTAAAATAGGAACACATTTAAAAACAATGTATCATGGAACGGGTACAAAGTCACTAAATATTACCTTTTGAGTACAGTTGGGTACATCATCAGACTGTCAATCTGATGATGAGGCTGTTTTTTTATTCAAAAAAAAGTGAGTGATCGTCCAAGAATTCATTAGTGGGGAAGGCCACCAAGTCAACTCTGATGATTGCATGCTAGCGCTGGACAGATAGAAGTGAAAGTTGGTTCTGATGGATCTACATCAGGAGACATTCGTCTGTGAAGCCTTAATGCAGGTCCCCTCATGCATTCTGTTGTATTTTAGTAAAGTCAGCAGCTCAAACTCTGAAAAAGGGGAGGGCATTTTTCCTAAAACATGTTGGCTGTATTTGATACTCTTAACCAATAAATGTTTCAAAACGTTCTTCAAGTGAGCTTAACTTGTACCATGCACTCCACAGTACACTTCCAAGAACTAAGGAAAGTCAGAAAGAGTTACATACCCAAGTGGTTAAGAAAAGAGGGGGATTCTATACATGCTCACATGCTTTGCTGGTCACAGGAGCCAAGCAACCCATGCCTCTTGTCAGCCTCTGGTACCTCAAAAATGTTGATTTTGTCATTGATCCAGTGGCATGGAGTATGCAGGAAGGGGCCATGCACTGGCAGCATGGCCTTAACCACTTCGGCTCTCACACCTGTTTACACCCTATGGACCAGACCATAGTTCACATTTCTGCTATTTTTCTGTTCATAAGCCTATAACTTTGTAATTACTTATGATAAAGAACTGATACATATATTGTTTTTTGTGGGACAAACGGGGCTTTCTGGTGATCCTAAAGTCCTCTGAGAATTTTTTAAATTCATTTGCATTTATAAAGGGGAATAAAAGAGTAAACATCTGAAAAAAAAAATGTTTTCTCAAGTTTGATCAGTAAAATTTTGAACAAAGTACCATTGTTCTATTTACTGCAACATTAAAATTACATTTTTGGTACAAAGCATGTTAGTTATTTACAAAAGAAATAACTTTTTTTGCATACATTTCATTTTTCTCATATTACATCAGTAATTTATAGTTACTTTTTTAAATAAAGCAGATTTACCCTAAACTACATATTTTTAACAGGAAATCCTTAAAGATAACAATGTATAAATGTGCTTTATAAAAAGTTTTTCCCAGCAAATAATTTAAAATAGAAACATGGAACAAGAGATGAAACTGTTAAACAGTGATTATACAGGTTGAAATGAAAGGGTTAAGTAGTAAAAAAAGCATGTCCTGGTTAATTAACAGTTGACTCCCTGTGCACACAATAAAAACTTTCCTCTGTCAGCTGCAGCTCTCTCACACATCTCTCTGACAGGGAACACAGGAGATAAAATAGCTATTTTGTTACTTGTTGTTTTGGCTTAAAATGTTACATTGAATTCTCACTGAGATTGTCTGTCAGAGTGATCATTCAGTGAGGCAGACTTCTGACTTACAGACTTCTGACTTACTCTGTCATGTGGATTTCACAGGCTGTGCACAGTAGCTGAGCAGAAGGCAATATGAAAAGATAAGATAATGCAAGACACGTCCTGTGTACAGAGAAGGGGGTTTTTTGGGCATTTGTAAGATACCCAAGGTAGGCAACTGGATAGAGACCACAAAGAGTATATGCTCTAGGTATCTGTCTTTCTAATGTATTATGAGTGCAGTAAGTGTTTTCAGCTGTAATTTATATTTAATATAAAAATGTAATATAATATAAATATATAATAAGAAATATAAATATAAAATAAGAAAATGGTCTGAAGAAGTGGACTTTGTGTCCAGGAAATGCATTTATAGCAGGATTAGATAAATACAGCTTTTTGCCCAGTTTCCATCTCGGACCAAAGAATGAGTTTTACAGTCTACAAAAAATAAGCTGGCATATATAGGGCATAGGCATGTCTCAGTCCCAAGTTGTACATACACTAAAAAAAAAAAAAAAAAAAAAAAAAAATGCCCATGGGACTTTAACAAGGCACAACCAAAGAATGTATAAAATATACAAGAAAATGTATTATTCCAAAAAGCAATTGCATATATTTAAAAACATACTGTCATACATAGGTACCAACAGTGTAAGTCCATGAATAGCCTACATTAAATCAGCCGGAATAGAACTAAACTTCTATAAGGTGGATGAGCTGTACTGATTTTCTCTACGCTTTTTGAAGATAAAAACTTGCTTCCTAAGGAGAGGTACATATGAATATCTTGAGATGGGTTAGTTAAAAAGAATGAGAGAGAAAAAAAAAAACACACCCGGACTTGCAATTGTTGGATGAATGCGGAAAACCTTCACACATGTACAATAATCAGACAGATAAATGAATTTGCAGGTCTTCCAAATGTAAATCAGTGCAACAAGCCGGGCGGAGTCACCCAATGGTCCATATAGTTTGCTCCCTGGAGTTGAGGAGGGGGAGACTAGACACTGCGATGCAAACCTCTGGGATGACACCATGGGGGGCAGTTGGAAATCTGCGCAGGCACTGGAAACTAAAAAAAATATATAATTCCTAGTGAACCTCCGTGAAGGGGGTCAAACTAAGAAAACACATATCCCAATACCCCAATTGGTACCCCAATATCCTAGGAATAGTGACACACACAAGGAAAGGGTGTATTGACCAAAACAAGCGCTGGATAAGTGAATGAATGTTTTTTGAAAAAAGTGATGCTACAGAAAATCTGGTGAGTGCTAGCAAGGCGATGCTTGTCAGCTGTCAAAATAGCTAATCAAATAACTAATATGAATACAGTGACAATCAAGATAAATTATTGTCATTAGTTATTTTATTCACTTCACATGGCTTTAAAGAGAAAAGCACCAAGGGATTGCTAATAATTGGAGTCCCGGGTACCCTGGCTAACCAGGAAACCGACATCTATAACAAATGTGACATTGGGGCATGTCTAGCTCAGTGGTAGATGCCTTTTCAGTAAGTTCACAGCGAACAGGAACTTTAGTTTAAGGGCATGGTAGCCCACTTTTATTAAAAGGAACAAAATAAAGGAAAGTTCATACATGCACTTGGATGCCCACACAGGGTTCTTCTCCCAAAAGCAATAACAAATGAAAAATGCCAAGCCACCTGGTAGCTCCCTTCAGTAGTATTGCCACTTAGGCTTTATGCTTCAGCCCTCTTGGCCATATAACAGGATTCCCGTACAACTACTGTACCTCTTTTCAGCTTCCTTGCTGCTCAGGCATTCCACTTCAGGCTCTCATCTGTCTCCTTAGATGCACACAGCTTCAACGCACACAGCGTCTATCTGGAAAGCAGCCCCTCATTGCTCTGATCCTCAGACTTGGGTCTCTGGCTTTCACTAGTGCACACCTGCACTCTCTGGACTTCTGGAGACCTCCTGTTTCTCTGGGTGGAGCCCAGAACCCTAGTCCTGACTCTGATATAAGCCCAGGACCCACCTGCTCAATCAACCAGCCATACTCCTGGCTGTTCTCAAAACCCAGTCCCAGGATTGGAGATTCCGTCCTACCCATAACGCTATGGAATCTCTGGGCTCCAGGTCCCCAAAGGGATTTTACAAACTTTGGAGGAAACTGATAAAACAGATTCCTCCTCATTAAATACCCCTGGAGCCCCTCAACCTGCCTATTTGAGAACCCTGGGCGACAATTACTAGGACAGGGAACTGTACTGTCACACAAAGGAAAAAGAAAGATCCCATGCAATGCATATAAATGTGCAAAAAATAAGATAAACTCACAATTTATTGATAAAACGAAAAACCAGTGAAAGCCAAGGAAACCGTGCATCGTGCGGTGAATGAGAGGTGACGGGCCTCTCAAAAAATAACCAGTTAAGGACCAGCCGCCACAGTTGTACTGCAGCAGGTTGGCTCTCCTGAGCGAATCCCCATCATTGTATATGGGCCTCTGTAAGACCACTAGGGGGCGTGCGCGAGCTCGGAGCCGATGTGGATTAGGAACAGCGATCTGTCTCCTCCAGTCACTACACTGCCCCCATAGTTAGAAACACCTCCCTAGGGAACACTTAACCCCTTGATCGCCCCCTACCCCTATAGAATACATTTCGGCCTAAACTGATGAAGAAATTATTTTTTTTTTACATTTTTTGTGGGTGATATTTATTATAGCAAAAAGTAAAAAAATATTGTTGTTTTTTCAAAGTTGTCGGTCTTTTTTTGTTTATAGCGCAAAAAAGAAAAAAAGCAGAAGTGATCAAATTCCACTAAAAGAAAGCTCTATTTGTGGGGAAAAAAGGTCAATTTAGTTTGGATACAATCTTGCACGACCACGCAATTGTCAGTAAAAGCAACGTAGTGCTGTATCACAAAAAATTGCCTGGTCATTAAGGGGGCAAATCCTTCCAGTCCGTAAGTGGTTAAGCAAAAAAAATAAAATAAAGCCAAAGAATATAATAACTACCCTGCAATTCTCAGTCACCGGTGACAGGCCAATGCCGCCATAATCAGGTTCAGCCTGGAGGAATGGTAGTCATGTGGAGGGTGTGCATCTGGCTATATAGCCCAGGCACTAGTCAAACCCCACCCCTCCAGCATCACAATGGTGGGGGAAACCGCCATGGGGCTCATGCACAAAAAAGAGGTGGAAATACCACCGCCAAACTAGCATGGCTGACTGAATGCTGAACGTATGGGGCAGTATAGGGCAGGGCACAGCAGAAATGTCATTAAGCTTCTCCCGCCCATAAGATGATCAGATCGTATAGCGCACACGCGAAAAGACACGCCCAATGACATATTGCTCATGTGCGAAAAAACTTAGGCCACGACATATCGCACACACCCCGGTAAACCCTGCACAATCCCAGCCAACAGTCGCACGTACACTGTCTGTCTCTATCGAAAGGTGGAGACAGAATGTGATGCCAAACCCACCCGCCCCCAAAAGCAGAAGCGAAGGGCGGGGGCGTGAAGCCAGACAGACAGCCGGAGATTGAAAGTCCACAGGGCAAGGATGGGAATAGATGACAAAAACGATCCAGACGGTTCCAATATGATGGTCAAGATGGCAAGGGGGGGCTTGCAACTCCTGGAGCTAAACCAGCGCCATGGGGGGGGGACAAAAAGGGTAAAAAAAAGTGTATCTCCAGATATAATAATATAG
>JBBGZY010000884.1:1097500-1195000 GCA_037952925.1 Lithobates clamitans
ACCAGGACAGGGTCAGGGGTCCTTGTTTTTTTTCCCCCACACCAGTGTGCTATGGGGGTGCATGCACTGTCCTGTCACCATTTGAGGAGGCCACGAGGATGGTAAGCAGTGGCAGTGCATGCATCAGTGACACTGTCCCTCTTGTCCACCTGTTGGAGCACACGCTGCGTTGAATAATGGACAGAGAACTTGAGGCATAACAGAGAGAGGAAGAGGAGGACTTCCTTACCTCTCAAGGCCCCCTTTATCCAGACAGTGTTCCTGCGTGCCTGCCGATCACACAGGAAGAGGACAAGGAGGAGGATTGTGTCAGCATGGAGGTGGAGCCTGGCACTCAGCATCAGCAGCAGTCTTCAAGGGATCATTTACAGTCCGAAGAAACCCATGGACTTGTACGTGGCTGGGAGGAGGTGGCTGCGGATCATGTCATCCTTAGTGACCCAGAGGACTCTGGACCGAATGCCTCAGCAAACCTACGCTGCATGGCCTCCCTGATCCTGCAAAGCCTGCAGAAGGATCCTTGTATTAGTGGTATTAAGGGGAGGGATGATTACTGGCTGGCAACCCTCCTTGGTCCACGTTACAAGGGTAAGGTTGCGGACCTTATCTTGCCGTCGCAAAGGGAGCAGAGGATGAAACCTTTTCGGAAGGTCTTGCAGAAAGGTTTGTGCAACGTGTTTTCAGAGCCTGGGAGGTTACAATTTCCTGGTCCTCCTGGACAACGTGTTGCTGAGGCTTCGGTCAGTCACAGAAGGAGCGGTGGAGAAGGTGGCCGTCTGACCGATGCGTTCAGACATTTTTTTAGTCCGCAGCCCCAAGGTCTGATCGGTTCCAGCAACCATTGCCAGCATCTGATTTACATGGTGCAGGATTACCAAGGGGCAAGATCAGACTTGGACACCTTTCCCACCGAAAATCCTCCGGGTTACTGGGTCTTGAGGATGGATCACTGGACAGAGCTTGCACAGTATGCAATTGAGCTACTGGCCTGTCCTTCATCCAGCGTTCTTTCGGAACGCACATTTAGTGCTGCTGGAGGCTTTGTAACCCATCACAGATTGCGCCTGTCCACTGAAGCGGTCGATCGGCCGACCTTCAAAAAATGAATCAATCTTGGATCACCAGCTACCAAGCACCTGATGCTGATGTAACTGACTGATTTTTTTTTTTTTTAATGTGAGATCCCTTCAAGACTGCCTATGCCAAGACCAGTGGCCAAGGCCCAATTTTCAGCCCCTGTTTAACAGGGGTGTGTAATTACAATTTTTGATGCAATACTTTGCATCAGGGCTCATTCCTACGCTCCAACTAGAGTACCTGTGAGGGGTTGCAGTGTTGTGGCACCAGTGCCCAAGGCCCAAATTTTCAGCCCGTTTAACAGGAGCGTATAATTACAATTTTTGATGCAATACTGTGCAGCAGGGCTCATTCCTGCTCTCCAACTATAGCATCTGTGAGGGATTGCAGTTTTGTGGCACCAGTGCCTAAGGCCCACTTTTTCTGCCCCTGTTCAACAGGGAGATGTAATTACAATTCTTGATATAATATTTCACAGCAGGGCCCGTTTCAGCGGCGACCAAGAGTAACTGTGAGGAATTAGTGTTGTGGCACCAGCAACACCACCACCAAAAGCCCAATATGTCTACCACTGTTCAACAATGGCATGTAATTACAATTCTTGATCTAATATTTCACAGCACGGCCCGTTCCTGCGCCCACCAAGAGTAACTGTGAGGGACAGTGTTGTGGCAACACCAACACCTAAGGCCCCAATTTCTGCAGAGTATATAGGGCAGGCCCCTACTTTCAAACATCCAACTTACAAACGACTCCTACTTGCAAATGGAAGGAGACAACAGGAAGTGAGATGATATCTACCCCTAGGAAGGGAAATTCTCTCCTGTAAGAGTTAATATGGGGAAAATGTGTCTCCTCTTCACTGATGCTTTATCACCAATCCTTGTTTCACTAAAAACCCCAAATTTTCAACATTTGTCATTAGGACAGAAAGTGAGGTGAAATCTTCTGAAGAGGTGCGCAGACAGCAAAACAAATGTTACAGGGGTGATGACCCTTCCCTATGTTTTCCATAAAGCTTAAAAATAGATTTTTTGGCTGGAGCTACACTTTAAAAATGTACCAGTTCAAAATTACAAACAGATTCTACTTAACAACAAACCTACAGTCCCTGTCTTGTTTTCACCGCCTGTATACTGCTGTTCAGAGTATATAGGGCCTGGGGGCCCCACGCCTTTCCTTTTTTTAATTTGGGTGTGGGGTTCCCCTTAATATCCATACAAGACCCAAAGGGCCTGGTAATGGACTGGGGGGGTACCCATGCCATTTGTCCCACTGATTTTCATCCATATTGCTGGGACCCAACATTACATTAAAGCCGCAAGCAGTCTTAAATTACTTTTATTCCTTTAAAAATGTCATTTTGTGTAGGGACTGTTCTAAGCATGGGAAACACGCGCCACTTTACAGGCATACTATAGACACCCCCCAGGTACGATATTTAAAGGAATATTTCACTTTTTTTCACTTTAAGCATAATTAAAATCACTGCTCCTGAAAAAACGGCCGTTTTTAAAACTTTTTTTTTGCATTGATACATGTCCCCTGGGGCAGGACCCAGGTACCCAAACCCTTTTTCAGGACAATAACTTGCATATTAGCCTTTAAAATTAGCACTTTTGATTTTGAACGTTCGAGTCCCATAGACTTTCTGGTGCGAACTGAACTGGTGGGTGTTCGGCTCATCCTTACCCTCAGGTAAAAATTGGCATAGGAGGGGGCGCAACATGTGCCCATGGCCACCCCCTGCACCTGGAGATAGTGGGAGCCCGCAAAACAGAATACATTGTTGGATAGTACAAATGCAATAGGTCCAAAACAAATTTATGAAATTGTCCTCCTCTAAGATCCCGTTGGGACAGAAATGATCTTACAACCCCTATACCCTGGTCATGTGGAATGCTGCAATGCAGCACCCCACAGTGACTAGCTATGCTGTGGTGGGAACATGAATGCCTTCCAATATTTGTAGCAAATGCATGATGTCTTGTAGATACGAGGGAATAAATAAGACAAATGGGCGTAAATCAAGTCAATGTAACGGCTAGTGTTTTCAGTAACGCATCCAATTCCCAAGACGTTAGGTCTGCCCAGGGGGTCCAACAGATTTTTTGTGCATTTTGGGCAGAGTATAAAAACAGGCCTCTCGGGGGTGTGGGGTTTGAATGAACTTCCATATTTAGAGATAATGCCTCCTCTATAAGCAGAGCCTACCAATTGATAGGGTTTCCAAAGCCAATGCAGAATTTTATCTGCTCCAACTTGCCTGTACCAGTTTTTATTGGACAGGACCCTGTGACATATTTTGGTATTTGTCGACATCCATCACTACAATATTGCCCCCCATATCGGAGGGCTTTATGACCAGGTCCTTTCCGGCCATTAAGTGCGTAAGCTCTCTCTGTTGGCTGGGGGTCAGATTGGGTACAGGCGAGTTGGAGCAGATTGGTTTCCAAAAACAATGCTAAGCCAGTTACCGATTCCAAACAAGGTAACCCCTGCTTTCCTATTCCAACAATTCCTAATGCAACTTCTCCCTCTGCTGACGTTGACCCTCCAATTTTTTTTACCCAATCTGGACAGTTCTAATCCCACTCGGATATGAGCAATGGGGTTTCTGGACCAATATGTGTACAGACCCAACTAGACGACCGATCAATAGCCAATGATGTAGATAGACCTGAACTGAAAATAATTAACCTATCTTCTTATGACCTTACTGACTCGGACAAATAATTTCTTTCTAAGGGTCTAAGTTTCTACTCTAGTGTACGCATTGACCATTTTGAAGTCATTAAAGAGGAAGTAAACTCTGATGGGTTTTACTTGCTCTTTTTTCCCTTACAAAGTAAAAGCATAATGGGCTAGTATGCATCGCATACTATCCTAATGATAATACAGTGTCACTTTCGGAAAATTCTAGTAAAACTGACTTTTGAATGTTGAAAATGCTGAATAAATTACTTGCAGAAAGTGGACCACTTGACTTAATTGATACCATTGACTTAGAAGAGATCTTAGATATGGTAGCTAATGAAACATTTAAACTCAAAACCTTAGGAGGAAGTCTAATAAATTTCCCTCCACACAAAATAATTCTAACTTTTCTTAAAGCAGGTTACCTCAGAAAAAATCAAAACTATAGAGCATGGCAAACCCAATCTGATCACCAGCCAACAGAAAGTGCTTACGCACCTAATGGCCAGAAAGGACCTAGTCATAAAGCCCTCCGACAAGGAGGGCAATATTGTAGTCATGGATGTGGACAAATACCAAAATATGTGCAACAAGGTCCTGTCCACAAAAAACTGGTAGAGGCGAGTTGGAGTAGATAGGGTTTCCAAAACCAATGCAGAATTTTATCAATTGGTAGACTCTGCTTATAGAGGAGGCCTTATCTCTAAACAAATATGGCACTTCATTCGAACCCCACACCCCTGGGAGGCCTGTTTTTATACTCTCCCCAAAACGCACAAAAATCTGTTGGACCCCCTTCCAGGCAGACCTATCGTCTCAGGAAACGGATGCGTTACTGAAAACACTAGCCGATACATCAACTTGATTGTACACCCATATTTCTTGTGTATTCTCTCGTATCTACAAGGACCTTGCATTTGCTTCAAATACTGGAAGGAATTCATGTTCCCACCACAGCATGGCTAGTCACCGTGGATGTAGAGGCGCTGCATTGCAGCATTCCACATGACCAGGGCATAGGGGTTGTGAGAATTTTTATTTTCCAATGGGATCTTAGAGAAGGACAATTTCATGAATTTGTGGTGGACCTATTGCATTTGTACTATCTAACAATGTTTTCTGTTTTGCAGGCTCCCATTACCTCCAGGTGTAGGGGGTGGCCATGGGTATAAGTTGTCCCCCCTCCTATGCCAACTTGTACCTGGGGGGTGGGAGCACCAAATTTTCTCAGATGGTCTCCCGAAGTACCTGTGCCATGTTTTGTCATGGTACAGGGATGGTGATGAAATGCTCATGAATTTCTGGCCAAATTAATATCGAACAACTGGAATTTACAATTTACTATGACATATGATTGGTGCAGGTTCCGTTTTTAGACATCACCATCCAAAAGGATGATGGCTATATTTCCAGTGCCCTGTATCATAAGCCCACTGCGGGCTACAAAATATTACATGCCACTAGTGCACATCCTGCCCCACTTATATGTTCCATCCCATATGGACAATACCGCAGTTTAAAGCGTAATTGCAGAAATATTGAAACCTTTGAAATAGAAGCTAAGCTTCTGAGGGATAGATTGTGGTCAAGGATACAGTAAAAATTGCCTAGCTAGAGCAAATAACCACACCAAAGATCAATCTAGAGACTATTTGCTGTTTCACAAAAAGATTAAAAAGTTGAACAAAGGTTCATCACAGATAAAATCCAACTTACAGAGAGATTGGTATTTACTGAGTAAGGACCCTCCAAATCTCATCTAAGCCGACCATGGTTTTCAGACGCGCTTCTTCGCTGAAAGACAAATTAGTGCACAGCCACTTTCCAGGACCAAGCGTGAGAATCAACTCATTGCTAGGTACCTTTAAATGTGGAAGGTGTTCCTATTGTAAATCTATTAATACCAACAAAAATATCATCCTACCCAACGGTACAAGGTTGGTTCCTAAGAAATGTGTAAATTGTCAGACCCAAGTTTACCTTATGACCTGCGAATGTGGAGCCTATTACGTAGGTTAAACACTTCGAGAATTTTGAAGACATATACATGATCATACATATGCAATTGAGACCGGGGATCTTTATTCCCCCGTAGAAAGACATGCAGCTCACGGTCATGCATACTGTTCCCTTTAAGGTACAATTTCTGGCATTGGAATATATCCCACAGGACATATGAGCGGGAGATTAGGCTAGGCGTATTTTGCAGAGAGAAATGAGGTAGATACATTCACTCAGGGTAACCTGTGCCACGGGTTTGAGTGATGCCACCTCCTTTAAGCCCTTTCTACCTGTATAATGTAAACTTTTTCAATTTGTTGGTTGTTATAAAATTGTTTTTTTGTATTGTATTTGTTTATGCTTATTTCATTTGATCTATAATTACGTGTATATGCTACTGTATTTATTGTTATACAAAATAGAGGAGAGATGGCTGGACTATATTAGAAAAGCAACTCGATTAATTTTCCATCCCTAATTATAGTGAACTAATATGAAGAGGAGAGGAGGGGGAGGGGAGAAGGGGGAGGGGGAGATGAGGGAAAGGAAATGGGGAAGGACTGAGCAATACCCCTCCTCAGAGAGTGGGATTTTACGGAAAAAAGGGGCTGAGTTGCGTAGATGAGCATAGGACCAATCAATTAAAATTTAGCAATGTTTATTGAGATATAATACAAAATAATATTGACAATACAAATATGAACATATGATTATCCAGTAGTGACATCCAAGGTTCGTGCGTGACTAGAGCCAACATGTTTCGCAAAAGAAAATTTGCTTCGTCAGGGCTAGACACGATACAATTGATGTATTTACACTGTGTAAATAATAAACAACCAGTCTCAGATTATAAAGTAATTAAACATACCATCATATCCTAACAGATATCAATTGTTACAAAAAGTAGCTCACCTAGTATAATTTCAAGGATTCAGATTAAAATCACCATTCAATAGACACCAGCCGCTGAACCAACCAATACGGAATGCCCCTGGGTGCCAGATCCCAGATAGACAATGCCAGTAGGAGGCCTGGACCACACATTCAGGGTATTATATGCAAGTAACCCGTGCTGAAAATAAAGATGGTGAGCCCATAAATCACACCAGTAAGGGTCAATAGTAAGCAAAGCTACAATAACCATGAATGGTCAGTAACATAGCAACAGTTTCAAATATATGGCACCCACTAGAGTGTGTTGTGTATTAAATATAATACTTGTAATGCAGGGACCCTGCATAGTGACCCCTTAGAAAGATTATATATATATGTATACAGGAGACAGGTATCCCCCCAGTTGTAAAGCATAGCCACGTATCAGAGTAAGAAAACTGGTATAACCAGAATACTAAGACTTACCCTTCAGTGTAGAGGTATAGAGAGAAGGGGGGGGCCCGCAAGGACAGCTCCTCGTAGAAGAATCGGGCGTCCGCCCGTTTACGATGGATGGCCGCAAGATGCGTCTGACAGACAGCATCGGTGCCTCCATCTTTAAAATGCTGTGGTCCAACCGGAAGCAATCAGGTCACAGTTGGCCTCCGGCATTGCTTCCGGTCCGGACGTCCCTGTCATGATGCGTGCGCACCGGGAGAGCGGACGCAGCCGCGTTCCACCCCCAATAGTGCGCGCGCATTGCCCATATTACGCCATTGGCGTGATGGGCGACTGGGGGCGGAAAAAAGGGAGCTCCACCCCCTGGGCAGGGACATCCGAGTCCCCCTACTACAATAGCAACCATAACCGGCCAGCAGCGGAGGTAGTCCAAGGAATGGTGCAGAGGAAAAAACACACATAAATAGGTCCAAAGGGAACAAGTATCTTAAATTGATATACTAACATTTTTTATATATTTTTTTTTCCCCCTCCCCTCCCCCTCCTCTCCTCTTCATATTAGTTGTATTTATTGTTATATCTGGAGATACGCAGTTTTTTTCCTTCTCCCACGTTTTTTTTTTTAACCCTCCCCATGGTGATTGTTGCCACTCGACCATCCTATTGGAACCGCCGGGATTGTTTTCGTCATCTATTCCTGTCCTTGCCCTGTGAACTTCCAATCCCTGGGTGTACCCGGTGTTTGTCTGGCTTCACGCCCCACTTAACTTCCAGTTTTTGGGGTGGGTGGGTTTGGTGTCACATTCTGTCTTGACTGTTGGCTGGGATCGTGGCAGGTTTTACGATGCATGCGTGATGTGTTGTGGCCTACGTCTTTTCACCTATTTTTTGTGCATAAGCCCCATGGCGGTTTACCGCCATTGTGATGCTGGAGGGGTGGGGTTTGACTAGTGCCTGGGCTATTTAGCCAGATGCGCACCCTCCACATGAATACCATTCATCCAGGCTGGACCTGGTTATGGTGGCGTTGGCCTGTCACTGGTGACTGAAAATTGCAGGGTAATTATTATTTTCTATAGCTTTATTTTTTGCTTAATTCTTGAGAGGCCCCCACCTTTCATTCAATGCATGAAGCACGTTTTCCTGGGCTTTCACTGTTTTTTCTTTTAATCAATACATTGTGAGTTTATCTTACTTTCTGCACATTTATATGCATTGCATGGGATCTGTCTTTTTCCTTTGTTATAGATGTCGGCTTCCTGGTTAGCCAGGGTACCTGGGACTCCTTTAAATTATTAGCAATCCCTTGGTGCTTTTCTCTAGTTATTTAATTTACCGTATTTATCGGCATATAACACGCACAGGCGTATAACACGCACATTCATTTTAAGAGGGAAGTTTCAGGAAAAAAACTAAATTTTAACTAAGGAACTTTGAAGCAAAATAAGGGTCAGTGCCCATCTGCAGCCTCACCATTGTCATCAATGCAGCCTCATCAGTCCACATCAATGCAGCCTCACCATTGCCTTCAATGCAGCAGCCTCCCCATTTCCATCAGTGCAGCCTAATCGATGCCCATCTGCAGCATAGAGGGGGGGGGGGGAGCGCCGACAGATTACATACAGTGAGAATCTCCTATGATAGACAGAACAGTGGTCCAATGGCGGCCCAGGAGACGGGACTTCCCATTACAGAGGCCGCCAAGTAAACAGGAGATTCTCACTGTATATAATCTGATGGCGCTCGTCCCGCCCCCCTCCCTGTCCCCTACAAGGCAGCTAAAATTGAAATATTGGCGTATAACACGCACACAATATTTGCACCCAATTTTCATGGTGAAAAAGTGAGTGTTATACGCCAATAAATACAGTACTTCACATGGCTTTAATGACAATAATCTTGATCGTCCGTCACTGTATTGACATTCGTTATTTGATTAGCCATGTTGACAGCCGCCAAGCATCGCTTTGCTAGCACTTACCTGATTTGCTTTAGCATCACTTTTTTCATAATCAGTCATTCACTTATCCAGCAATTGTTTTGGTCAATACACCCTTTCCTTGTGTGTGTCACTTTTCCTAGGATATTGGGGTACTGATATGTGTTTTCTTAGTTTGCTCCCCTTCATGACGGTTCGCTAGGATATATATTTTTTAGTTTCCAGTGCCTGCGCAGATTTTCAACTGCGCCCCATGGTGTCATCCTGGCGGTTTGCATCGCAGTGTCTAGTCTCCCCCTCCTACTCATCTCCCAGGGCGAACTCTGTGGACCATTGGATAACTCTGCCCGGCTTGTCGCACTGATTTACATTTGGAAGACCAGGAATTCATTTATCTGTCTAATTATTGTACATGTGTGGAGGTTCTCCGCATTCATCCAACAGTTGCAAATCCGGGTGTGTGTTTTTTGTTTTTTTTCTTTTCTCTCTCTCTCTCTCTCTCTCTCTCTCTCTCTCTCTCTCTCTCTCTCTTTCACTTTAACTACTTTGTTCCCATCTCCAGCTATTCATCTGTACTTCTATGGAACAAGCGAGTTTTTATCTCGCAAAACGCATGGAGAAAATCAGTGCAGATCCGCCTAGAATAAGACACCTGTAGCCTACCAGTCCAGTGAGTGCCATTGTTGTATCTCAAACTTCCAATAAACTAGATCATTGTGACCATCCTACCCATGTTGGGTCTTTCCTCAAACCCCACAGCCCTAATACTGATAAGTGGAATCCCACACTTCCCTCTTATGCCCTGTACACACGGTCGGATTTTCCGATGGAAAATGTCCGATCGGAGCGTGTTGTCGGAAATTCCGACCGTGTGTGGGCTCCATCGGACATTTTCCATCGGATTTTCCGACACACAAAGTTGGATAGCAGGAGATAAAATTTTCCGACAACAAAATCCGTTGTCGGAAATTCCGATCGTGTGTACACAAATCCGACGGACAAAGTGCCACGCATGCTCAGAATAAATAGAGATGAAAGCTATTGGCCACTGCCCCGTTTATAGTCCCGACATACGTGTTTTACGTCACCGTGTTTAGAACGATCGGATTTTCCGACAACTTTGTGTGACCGTGTGTATGCAAGACAAGTTTGAGCCAACATCCGACGGAAAAAATCCTAGGATTTTGTTGTCGGAATGTCCGAACAAAGTCCGACCGTGTGTACGGGGCATTAGTCTTAAAGTGGTTTTAAAGGCAGAAGGTTTTTTATCCTAATGCATTCTATGCATTAAGATAAAAAAACTTCTGTATACAGCAGCTCCCCTCAGCCCCTCATACTTACCTGAGCTCCATCTTGATCTAACGATGTTGCACGAGGATCCCGGCTGTCCAGGACTCTCCCTCCTTATCTTCTGAGACAGTCAGTGAGCCAATGAGGAGAGAGAGGGGATGGGGCCAAGCCACCGCTCCATGTCTGAATAGACACACAGAACAGCGGCTCGGTTCGGGTGCCCCCATAGCAAGCTGCTTGCTTTGGGGGCACTTGGCAGGAGGGAGGGACCTGAGAAGAGGAGGTTCTGGGCTGCCCATGCAAAACCATTACGCAGAGCAGGTAAGTATGATATGTTTGTTAATTTTAAACAAAAAGACATTAATATCGCTTTAGGCCTGGTACACACTATTCTTTTTTTTTTTTTTTTTCAAACCAGCGGGCTGAGGGAAAAAAAACAGAGCTCGGGAGGGGCCGCTGTACTAACTATCCAATTTTAGTACAGCTGCCCCCCCCCACTGTGCTATGGTGTTGCGACAGGGGGGCTGCCCCCCCTTGCCAGAACACACAGGTCGGTGCTCTCAGCCATTGGCTAAGAGTGCTGATCGGCAGGTCTTTTTGGGCCTCTGCCTATCCATTATAATGAATGTGCTTCCACTGTGGAGGCTCTCAAAACTTAGAGTTAGGACTGCAGAAAATATTGGAGTGCCTTGATGGAGCTCCGTAGTTGTGGCAGTATTTGCAAATGTGTGCAGACTAAACCCCTGTTTTTAATGCATACTGTTATACAGGATAATTTGGTTGTTTGCAGGCTGGTCAGTAAGTTGAGCGGGGAATTTCTCTGGTTTTGTTTTGCATGCCTTGCCCTTTCATGTGCTCCTAGTTGCAAAGGCCAATTATAAGGGATTATCGAGGGAATCAGGGGCGGGGGGGGCTTCAGTAACCAAAACTGCAGTGTTTATCCTCAGGACACATTACAGGAAGCACCTCCATGGTTAACAGAGGACAGAATTAAAATTAGACTTGGAAAACTTAACATTAAAAAATCACCGGGACCAGATGGCTTGCATCCGAGGGTACTTGGGGAACTCAGTCAAGTAATTGCCAGACCATTGTTCCTAATTTTTACTGACAGTCTACTGGAATGGTACCAGCTGATTGGAGAAAAGCCAATGTAGCACCAATATTTAAAAAGGGCCCAAAATACATCCCTGGGAATTACAGACCAGTTAGCCTAACATCAACAGTATGTAAACTCTTGGAGAGTATGATGAGGGACTTTATACACAATTTTAGTAATGAGAACAGTATCATTAGCAGTAATCAGCATGGATTCATGAAGAATCGTTCTTGCCAAACCAATCTACTAACCTTCTATGAGGAGGTGAGTTGCCAGCTAAAGGAAGGCCGTAGATGTGGTGTATCTGCTATTTGCAAAAGCATTTTACACAGTTCCCCATAAACGTTTACTGTTCAAAATAAGGTCCGTTGGCATGGACTATAGGGTGAGTACATGGATTGAAAACTGGCTACAAGGGCGAGTTCAGAGGGCGGTGCTAAATGGGGAGTAATCGGAATGGTCAGGGGCGGGTAGTGGGGTCCCCCAGGATTAAATAGGATTGCTGGAACCAATCCTATTTAATTTGTTCATAAACAACCTGGAGGATAGGGTAAACAGTTCAATCTCTGTATTTGCGGATGATACCAAGCTAAGCAGGGCAATAACTTCTGCGCAGGATGTGGAAACCTTGCAAAAAGATCTGAACAAATTAACGGGGTGGGCAACTACATGGCAAATGAGGTTTAATGTAGAAAAATGTAAGATGAAGCATTTGGGTGGAAAAAATATGAATGCAATCTATACACTAGGGGTAGAACCTCAGAGGGAATCTAGGATGGAAAAGGACCTGGGGGTCCTAGTAGATGATAGACTCAGCAATGACGTACAATGCCAAGCTGCTGCTAACAAAGCAAACAGAATATTGGCATGCATAAAAAAGGGGATCAACTCCTGAGATAAAACGATAATTCTCCCACTCTACAAGACTCTGGTCCTGCCGCGCCTAGAGTATGCTGTCCAGTTCTGGGCACCAGTCCTCAGGAAGGATGTACTGGAAATCGAGCGAGTACAAAGAAGGGCAACAAAGCTAATAAAGGGTCTGGAGTAGGGTTGTCCCGATACCATTTTTTAGGAGCGAGTACAAGTACCGGTAATTTTTTTCAAGTACTCGTCGATAACGATTACTAATACTTTTTTTTTAATGTCACGTGACAGTGTTTTTTTTTCCTTTTCTTTTTTTTAGGGGGGGGGGGGGGTGAATGGTGTCTGTGTGTTTTTTTTTTTTTTATTTACATTTATTTTTTACAATATTTTTTTTATTCTTTATTGCAATATGTTTGTTTTTTTTAATCGGTCCTGTTGGGGGGCTTTGATGAGATATCAGGGGTCTTAACAGACCCCTGAAATTTCCCCCTTGAGACAGAAAAGGAGACCGAGGATAGAGATTCCCCAGTCTCTTTCTCTGCAGCCTCAGCTGCATGGAGAATGAATGGAGAGAAGACAGCGGCTCCTCTCCATTCATAAACTGAGACATCGTAATCACAGGAGATTACAATGTTTCAGTTATGTGAATGGACAGAGTCAGCTGACTCTGTCCATTCACACAGCGGAGAGGGACAGCACAACAGAGGGGGACAGGGGAGAGGGACAGCACAACGGAGGGGGACAGGGGAGAGGGACAGCACAACAGAGGGGGACAGCGGAGAGGGACAGAACAACGAAGGGGGACAGCTGAGGGGGACAGCAGAACGGAGGGGGACAGAAGGAGAGGGGGACAGAGGAATGGAGGGGGACAGCGAAGGGGGACAGAGGAACGGAGGGGGCATGGAGGATGAGGTGACAGTCAGCGGTGATCACGTGTGGGGGAGCTACAAGCACTGATCACCGCTGTATGTCACTAAGCAGCTGAAAGCCGCGGGAGAGAAGCTTGTAACTTCCCCACGCGCCGATCACCGCTGACTGTACAGGTATCGGCGGAAGCATCGGGAGCATTTGCCCGAGTACAAGTATTTGGGCAAATGCTCGTTATCGGTGCCGATAACAATACTAGTATCGGTATCGGGACAACCCTAGTCTGGATGATATTAGTTATGAGGAAAGGTTGCGAGCACTGAACTTATTCTCTCTGGAGAAGAGACGCTTTAGAGGGGATATGATTTCAATATACAAATACCATACTGGTGACCCCACAATAGTGATAAACCTTTTTTGCAGAAGGGAGTTTAACAAGACTCGTGGCCACTCATTAAAATTAGAAGAAAATAGGTTTAACCCTAAACTACGTAGAGGGTTCTTTACTGTAAGAGCGGCAAGGATGGAATTCCTTTCCACAGCCGGTTGTCTCAGCAGGGGGCATTGATAGTTTCAAGAAACTATTAGATAAGCACCTGAACGACCGCAACATACAGGGATATACTATGTAATACTGACATATAATCACACACATAGGTTGGACTTTTTTCAACCTCACCTACTATGTAACTATAAAGCCTCATACACACGATCAGACTTTGTACTTTCCCATGGATTTCTGTACAAAGGGCGTTGGCCGTAAACTTGTTAAGCATACACAGGGCAGGACTTTTTAGGCAACAAACATGAACGTAGTGACGTTTGAACGTACTGACGACACTTCAAAAGAGGACGTTTAATTCCCCGGTGCCACCCTTTGGTCAAGTTCTGTATTGTTGTCTGATCTTTTGCATTGGTTCTGAGCATGCGTGTTTGTACTTAGTACTAAAGTCCGATGGTTTTGCGTACACATGATCGGACTTACCGACGTCAGACTTTTGTTGACGCCAAGTTTGGCCGTTCATACACCCAACATTTGTTCGATGAAAACCGAAAAAGTTTGTCCGAAGTATCGTACACAGTCGGATGTTGCCTTAAAACAGCTAATTTGCATGTTTGTTGTCAAGAAGTCAGATCGTGTGTACGGGCCTTAAGTGAGGGCATTGGCCATTTGTTTGTACTGTTGAAATATTAAATATTAGTGAGGGGATGCACCGGACACCTTTGCTGCCATAGTGCTATGTGCTGGGTGTCCAGTGCACCCGTGTGCCTTTAAGGAGAGGTGGGATCCCTTCAGGCTCACTTGCCCTCTGCCTATCCATGATAATGCATGTGCTTCCACTATGGAGGTTCTCAAAATTTAGAGTTAGGACTACAGAAATTACAGGGCTCTGTAGTTTATGCATGTATTTGCAAGTCTGTGCAGACTAAACCCCTGTTTTTAACGCATACTGTTAGACAGGATAATTTGGTTGTTTGCAGGCTGGTCGGTAAGTTGACCAGGGGATTTTTCTGGTTTTGTTTTTGGGTCATGCCCCTTCGACAGAAGCTGGACGTTCAGCCAGCTTCTGTTGGACCGGCTGCCATACACATGGGCCGAATGTCAGCCGGTTTCTATTGAACCAACCGATATTGCAAGATATTTGGTCTGTGTGTACCTGGCTTTAGTGGAACAAGGTTTACCAATCGAGTGGCCAAAGCACAAAGTCAGCTGTACCACTTTACCAGAGACCAGAAATGGCTTTTCATTGAACAAATTGAATGCACAGCTGACCCCTCCCCAACCCCCATTCCCCTCGATCACTAGAAGCAATGTAAATCGGCCATTATGTCATGTTCTTGAGGGACAAATTTAAAATCCTAAGACTTAACACTATTTGATAAAATGTGTTTAGAAAGCCACTTCAGTCAGCACACACTTGCTAGTCAGGAGCCTGAGCCATCCCCAATACAGGTCCCTTCCCCCTTCCTTAAACAGTGAGAAAGGAGTTTAAGAATCGTATTCACCCATCAACACAGCAAACAAATGCTGTATTGTGCCCACAAATCTTCCATCTCAAACAAGACACAAGAGGCCAGGTATAAAATTATAACCAAGTGGGTACAGAATACCTACTGTCCTCCACAAAATGGCGCCACTAACTCAAGTAGCTGCTGGAGGCTCAAACACAGCCTGAGCACCTACCTACACACCTGGGATTGCACCATACTGAAATTATACTGGCTGTAAGTGAGGGAGCTTCTCAAAATTCATTGTTCATCCAGATCCCCAACTGCTGCCATTCAAAAAAATAGCTCCAAGAACTCCTTGTCAATACATCGTCTAATGCTGTGTACACACACTCGGACTTTTCAGCAACAAAAGTCAGACAGCCTGTCCGACAGACTTTCAATGGACTTTTGGCAGACTTCCGACTGACTTTCTAACGAACGGACTTGGCTACAAATGATCACACAAAAGTCCAACAGTCTAGTACGCAGTGACGTACAGCAAGTCCGACGAGACTATAAAACGGAAGTTCAATAGCTCGTACCACACCCTTTGGGCTCCTTCTGCTAATCTCGTGTTTATCTCGTGTTTATCTCGTGTTAGTAGAAGTTTGGTGAGAGACGATTCGCGCTTGTGAGACTCGTATTTTTCAGATTGTTTAACTGTTGTTCAGTTTGTGCTTGTGAGGTTTGTATCTGCTTTTCAGTGCGTGTGGTCAGTTCCCATTGATTCATTCAGTGTCTTATTGTCCGCTCGTTGCTGATTTTCAGCTCGCTCTTCACAGGCCTTGCTGTTCTTTAGTGCATTGTTAAGTGCGTTCTGACCAGCCGACCGTTTTGAAGCCATGTTGCGTGTACATACTCGTCGTAGAGTTTGTGCTTTGTATGTGCTTGGTGCTGTAGTTCATTCTTCAGCCCAAGTTCAGTCCATGAACAGGGCGAGGAGGAGTTCATGGACGAAGAATTGGTTGCTCCAGCGTGACCAATTCTCTCACATGCCATTGTTCCGTTAAAATAATCCTGAGGATTTCAGGAACTTTCTCCGGATGATGGACCCCATTTTTGACCATTTGTTGGCTTTGCTGACCCCTTATATCAGTAGGCAGGATACCTGCATGAGGCAAGCCATCACTGCGGGGCAGAGGCTAGTCGCCACGTTGCGTTACTTGGCGACAGGGAGAAGCCTGCAGGACCTTAAGTTCTGGACAGGCATCTCCCCCAGGCTCTGGGGATCATTATCCAAGAGACCTGTTCTGCCATAATTCAGGTCCTGCAGAAGGACTATATTAAGGTAAGATTTATCCTTTATCATCACATTTTATTGTATTTAATGATTGCTAATGTAATGTATTTCTTTATTCAAACACTAATTTCCATGATTGCAATATAGTGTGAATGTCCCCTTTGTCCTCATGCATGCTGTAATTTTGTAATGCTCTTTTTTGTCCTGCATGCATATTTGCCTTCACTAACCTCCCCAGCATGCAATGCTGGGCCCATATCCACCTGGACTATTCACTTTAATGTATTTTGTCAGCTCCATTGTAGTACTTTACCCTGAAATTTATCCAAATGGTCTGTGTGTCCTTAACTTGATTTAGAATCCCCCCCCCCCTAAAATGTATCAGAATGGTCTGTGTGTACTTAACTTGATTTAGAATCCCCTCCCCCCCTAAAATGTATCAGAATGGTCTGTGTGTTCTTAACTTGATTTAGAATCCCCTCCCCCCTTAAAAGTTACCCAAATGGTCTGTGTGTCCTTAACTTGATTTAGAATCCCCCCCTAAAATGTATCAGAATGGTCTGTGTGTCCTTAACTTGATTTAGAATCCCCTCTCCCCCCTTAAAATTTATCCAAATGGTCTGTGTGTCCTTAACTTGATTTAGAATCCCCCCCCCTAAAATGTATTAGAATGGTCTGTATGTTCTTAACTTGATTTAGAAACCCCTCCCCCCCCTTACAATTTATCCAAATGGTCTGTGTGTCCTTAACTTGATTTAGAATCCCCCCACCCTTTATTTATTAATTTATTAAAATGTTCTGTGGGGTTGATTTACTAAAGCAAATAGATGTTGCACTCTGCAAGTAAATTTGCTCCAGGGCTTAGTAAATGAGCAGAAGCTATGCTGATTTCCATCATCCAATCATGTGCAAGCAAAAATGATGTTTTTTGAATTTCCCTTGCATGTGATTGGGTACTCTTTGCAACATGAAGCCTTACCTCATTTACTAAGCTCTGGAGCAACTGCACTTGCAGAGTGCAACAACTGCACTTTTTCAAAGTGCAGTCTTTTTGCCTTTAGTAAATCAACCCCTGTGTGTCCTTAACTTGATTTAAAATTCCCAACCCCTCCCTAAAATGTATAGATGTGCCATCAGAGGGGGTGAGGAATCTGATAAGTGGGCCTTTATATTTTAGTCTTTAAATAATATTACAATCAATGTTATACTGATGCTGGGCACTAATGTTTTTTGTGTAATGTGCTTGCAATGTTATGTTCAAAATAACTGATTTTTGTTTTTTCTTGCTTGACTCCCAAGTTTCCTTCAATGCCACAGGAATGGCAGACTGTGGCATCCCATTTTGCCACCCGTTGAGACTTTCCCAAATGTGGAGGGGCTATAAATGGGAAACACGTCCACATCGTGCCACCACCCCATTCGGGGCCATACTATTTTAATTATAAGGGGTTCCATAATATTGTCTTAATGGCAGTGGTGTCGGCACAATATGAATTTCTGTATGTGGACGTGGGGAAGAATGGCCGGATGTTGGATGGAGGAGTCCTCGCCCAGACGGAGTTCTACCAGCGTCTTCAGAGTGGTGGACTGGGATTGCCACCTGATGCCGATAACGTGGAAGGACTCCCCTTTGTCTTCATAGCAGATGAAGCCTTCGGTCTGAGCAAACACCTCATGAGGCCATTCCCCCAAAGGACCCTCACCCCGGAGAGGAGGTTTTTAACTTCCGGCTGGCCAGAGCAAGAAGAGTTGTGGAGAATGCTTTTGGGATTATGGCCAGCGGCTTTCGCCTGTTTCAGACAGCTATCCACATGGCAAAAATAAATCGGATACAATACAAAATAAATCAGATTGTCCTAGCGTGCTAGCGTGCTAGCGTGCTGCATCCTGCACAATTATTTACACAAACATTCGACCAATTTTATATATATATATATATATTAGTTTTAGTTTTAAACAATATCATTAATACATTTTTCTAAAAATTATTTTAGATTTTTTTTTTATTATTTTGACAGACCCCCTTTTTTTTTTTTTTTTTTAGAAAAACAAACAGGCCTCTATATAACTTTTTAACCTTTTTTTTTTTTTTTTTTTTTTTTTAACAAACAGGCCTCTATATATATCTATATATATATCTATATATATATATATATATTTATTTATTTATTTTTTTACAAACAGGCCTCATTTTTTAAAAAGTTTTATAAAATATTTTTTAGAAACAGGCCTAAACTTTTATAAAAAAAAAAACAAAGGCCCAGAATGGGGTCAGCAAACAAGGAAATGGATTGATTTTTTTTGGGTGAAAAAGGGATTTAGATTCTCCCCAAAACATCGATCATGTTCTTCGTTTCCTGCTGCATATTGTCCAGCCGATTCCGCATTCGGTCTAAGGTAGTGCGCATGGCATCAATATCCCCATTCCAGGCCATGATATGTCCAATTAAGCATTGGGCACTGTCTGTGCTAAAAGGTTCCACATCACCTAAAATTAAAGGAAAAAATTATGTATTTAGAAATATGCAGCCATACATAGATTACCGTAAGCTGGTGTGTCAGACACTCACCTGGTGGGGTGCACATGTCGCTCTCCTCTCCTTCCTCAGCATCCTCTCTGGGGCTTGGACTGATTTCCAAATTCGGGTGTTGCGGTCGGGGGTCACTGGGTTCAGCGTGTCTGATTCTTTTCCCCTATGTGAATGAAACAAAAGCTATACTTAGCACACAGATATTTGAGTCCAGGAATAGTAATATGAAACATTGTAGTGAAGTGGTGTAAAAATTGTCTGTTTGGGCAGAGTTCCTAGTTGAAGGCATAATTAAAATTCCCTTTGAAACAAGCTGGACTTTACCTTTTTTGGCCATGTTTCACAGATTGAGACACCCCAACAAGTGTGTATATATACACACACACACACAAAAATATATATATATATATATATATATATATATATATATATATATATATATATATATATATATATATATATATATATATATATATATATATATATATACATATAGTGTTTACTATGATCGTTTAAAGTTCTAAACTTGTACGTTAAAGAAAAGCACATGGAGCAGTATGCAAGGTAATAAACCTTAGTACCACAGCCTGGGTACATATACATAATCTGCTGATAAAGAAGACAATTAATGCGCTGCATTCAGCGATCACAGAATTTGCAGCGTGAGGAATGTGATACCTACAATACAAACACTAGTTTTACAAGACCGAGCGCTTCCGTTTCGTATTTGCTTCTGAGCATGCGTCGTTTTTTTGTCTGTCTGGACTAGCATACAGACGAGCGTATTTCTGGGTCCGTCGGAGTTATGACGTAAAGATTTGAAGCATATTCCAAATCTAAAGTCCGTCAGATTTTCGACTGGAAAAGTCCGATGAAGCCCACACACGATCGGATTGTCCGCCGGACTCGGTCCGTCGGACCAGTCCGGTTGAAAAGTCCGCTTGTGTGTACGCTGCATAAGACCTTCTGATACCTTGCTATCCATTAGACCTAACTGCATCTTTGTTCTACAAACACAATAAATGCAGATCGACATGGTGTGCCTGGATACAATTTAGTACCTCTCAAGAATACTGGAAGATACTCCCCTCCTAAAAAAAACAGTTGAGGAAAGTCTCTCAAGAGTGGCGGTGGGAGCCAGGCTGGACGCAACTCACTCCCCTCCCCCCTCCTAATCTCCCTTTACCTTTCTCTTCCCCTATCTTTATACACCCACTACTTTCCACCCTCCTCAAACTTACTCCTGTTTCTCTTTTGCTTCCCTCCCTTTGCCTACATGGCTCACCTTTCCCCACACAAGGTCTCCTCAAACCTATAGTTTTGACGCTTCACACAAAAGCTGAAAGGGAACATGCACACATTTATGACAGAATACTTCTACAGGCCAGGTTGACATGAGGTTGTGCCAGTCTGATACAGTACATGTACAAGTCAAATTTATGGTATTTTGGATTGCCAGTGAATTGTAACAACCGTGCCTTTTAGAAAGTGCTGGTGTCTTTTTCTCTAGTTTCCTCTATAGCTGTATATACTACATTCAGGGGGCTGCTGGGGATGCTAAAAATCTTGTCTTCATGGCAGATTTACTGTCAGTTTTGATCTTCTGGTCAGGACTGACTCCTTCCCCTTAAGGCTTCATGCACACTGGACTTAAAAAAAAGTCTGTTCTCTTGGGAGTGAAAAACGCTCATATAGAGCATTTTTTGTACAAAGTCTAGGCAAGTTTAGAAGAGTTTTAAGTTTTTTTTCTGGCAGGGAGCTCCAATCAGAAACGCGAACCAGAAATTTTTTCTCTTGCCTCTAAACGTTGAGCTCAAAATATGCCTGTAAACATCCTAATGTGCATGGACACATAGGAGAACATTGAGTTGCTTCTACAGGCAGAACATAAAACTCCTGTAGAAGCAACCTTTTTTTTAAGCCAGTGTGCATGGAGCCTAACTGTTTAAGGGGGGGATATCCCTCATATTGGAAAAGTAATCTCTCACTTCTGTTGATTCTACAGTACAGGAGTTGAAAGGAAATCCACCTAATGAAACACAGATGGTATAAAAATAAACAAAAACTTATGGTAGTGTTAACCCTCCACAGCTCTATCCAAAACCTATCCAAAATTAAAACGTTTTGGCTTTAAAAATACTTTAAGTCCCTTGTTCTGTAACATTAAGCTTCCCACCTGCATAAATACATACGATATGGAAATTTTTGGAAGGACGCAATGTGGCCATTGCTTTGCTGTGCTTTTCTTTGATGCTTATGGTTGAGCTCCAAAGAATAAAACAAATGTCAAGTAAAATACCGAACATGCATGTTAAAAATTGTGCTCTCCATACAAAATGTTTTTTGTCTTATTTGTGAAGAATATACAGTAAGATGCATAGATACTTAACTTGGTTCCAATGCTTCTGTTTTACAGGCAGAACTGAAAAGTTTAATGGATAATACTTCATCTTCATTTGAATTTGCCAAAGAGTTAATTAAGCACAACCTTGTAAGTTCTTTTTGTTTGCGTAAAGCTGAACTCGACATATGGAAGATTATGCATAAGCACAGTGATAAGTTTATTAGAATTTATCCCATGCTACATTTTCCTCCTGATTTTTTTTTTTTTTAACAGGTAATATATTCTTTTAAATTTTATGCAACATTACAACAGTCCAAGGTGGCATACATTCTAATATGGTGCAAATAAGAGATCACAGGATAACAGAGTACAGTGATATTTCACATTTGTTGGGTACGCATACAGTCATACAGGCCAATCATCAAAACAGCAAGTTAGAACCTGGTAGAATCTAAACAGAAAAAGGAGGGGTGGGGCAAGGGAAAAAGGGGGGTGAGGAGTAGGTCTGAGGATGGATCGATTGGCCCGGAGAGGCTGGGGAGTGACTCGAGAGGAATAAACAAAAAGGAAGGGGAGGGGAATATGGGAGGAGTTAAAGAAGATGGGGGGGGGGTTCACTGTCCTATTGGATACCCAGAGGGGATAAATACATGGGAAGAGTCCACAGAATGCTAGAATTATATACTAGTAGGTCTCTGGTTATAACATCAGGCTCTACCCATGCTGCCCAGATTATTGTGATTTTTTTGGGGCAGTTGCAGTGGGGCAAAAATATTTAGTCAGCCAACAATTGTGCAAGTTCTCCCACTTAAAAAGATGAGAGAGGCCTGTAATTGTCATCATAGGTATACCTCAACTATGAGAGACAAAATGTGGAAACAAATCCAGACAATCATATGGTCTGATTTTTAAAAGAATTTATTTGAAAATTATGGTGGAAAATAAGTATTTGGTCAATATCAAAAGTTCATCTCAATACTTTGTTATATATCCTTTGTAGGCAATGACAGAAGTCAAACGTTTTCTGTAAGTCTTCACAAGGTTGTCACACACTGTTGCTGGTATGTTGGCCCATTCCTCCATGCAGATCTCCTCTAGAGCAGTGATGCTTTGGGACTGCCGCTGGGCAACACGGACTTTCAACTCCCTCCAAAGGTTTTCTATGGGGTTGAAATGCTTCTTACAAAGCCACTCCTTTGTAGCCCGGGCGGTGTGTTTGGGATCATTTTAATGCTGAAAGACCCAGCCACGTTTCATCTTCAATGCCCTTGCTGATGGGAGGAGGTTTGCACTCAAAATCTCATGATACATGGCCCCATTCACTCTTTCATGTACACGGATCAGTCGTCCTGTTCCCTTTGCAGAGAAACAGCCCCAAAGCATGATGTTACCACCCCCATGCTTCACAGTAGGTATGGTGTTCTTTGGTTGCAACTCAGCATTCTCTCTCCTCCAAACACGACGTGTTGTGTTTCTACCAAACAGTTCTACTTTGGTTTCATCTGACCATAAGACATTCTCCCAATCCTCTTCTGGATCATCCAAATGCTCTCTAGCAAACCTCAGACAGGCCCGAACATGTACTGGCTTAAGCAGGGGGACACGCCTGGCACTGCAGGATCTGAGTCCCTGGCGGCATAGTGTGTTACTGATGGTAGCCTTTGTTACGTTGGTCCCAGCTCTCTGCAGGTCATTCACTAGGTCCCACCGTGTGGTTCTGGGATTTTTGCTCACTGTTCTTGTGATCATTTTGACCCCACTAAGTGAGATCTTGCGTGGAGCCCCAGATCGAGGGAGATTATCAGTGGTCTTGTATGTCTTCAATTTTCAAATTATTGCTCCCACAGTTGATTTCTTCACACCAAGCTGCTTGCCTATTGCAGATTCAGTCTTCCCAGCCTAGTGCAGGTCTACAATTTTGTTTCTGGTGTCCTTCGACGGCTCTTTGGTCTTCACCATAGTGGAGTTTGGAGTTGACTGCTTGAGGTTGTGGACAGGTGTCTTTTATACTGATAACAAGTTCAAACAGGTGCCATTAATACAGGTAATGAGTTGAGGACAGAGGAGCCTCTTAAAGAAGAAAGATACAGGTCCGTGAGAGCCAGAAATCTTGCTTGTTTGTAGGTGACCAAATACTTATTTTCCACCATAATTTGCAAATAAATTATTTCAAAAATCAGACCATGTGATTGTCTGGATTTGTTTCCACATTTTGTCTCTCATAGTTGAGGTATACCTACGATGACAATTACAGGCCTCTCATCTTTTTAAGTGGGAGAACTTGCACAATTGTTGGCTGACTAAATACTTTTTTGCCCCACTGTATGTCCCAAGTAGGTAAGTTTGTACAGTGATATCACCGTATTGACCATGGTTTTCCAGTGTTGTATTGTAGAGGGGTCAGATAGTTTACATTTGGTAAGGATGGTCTTACTAGCATAATAAGCTGTGCAAAATAGAAACTTTTTTTATGGTAGTTGCCATCCACTGTGTCACACATCCCTAGTAACAAAATTAGTGGATCTATAGGAACCATCATTTCTTATCATACATCACGGGACACAGAGCCATAGTAGTTACTATGTGGGTTATAGGCCACCTTCATGTGATGGACACTGGCATGCCCTAAGACAAAAAGTGAACTCCCTATATAACCCCTTCTACTGGTGGGAGTACCTCAGTTTTTTCGCCAGTGTCTAAGGTGTTGGTCTTGAGTAAAGATGTGCTGTGCTGAGCGCCACATGGGACTAGCTATGCAGCTGGATCTATTCAAAGTGTCTTTTTTTGGCCAAATTGAATGGTACCCAGGCCTCGTATCCAAAGAAACGAGGTCTTGCCTGTAACATTTCTCTTTAGAGAGCTGTACCCCGGGATCCAGTATTTTTTGGTATTAACGCCATAAAGATTTTACTGGAGGTGGTGCAGGTCCAGGATTGTGGGTCTCCTCAAGGATCCCCAGCTCCTGAAGGTTTAACGGAACCCACCGTGAAGGGTGAAGATTGAATCTGTTGGTTTACCACAGAAAACCCTGTGGCAGGAAAGGTAAGTGGAGTTTTCTAAGAAATTTTTTAATTTTCTCATGATTGTCTCTCTTAAATTTAGGAAGTGTTGTCATGCCTATGTGTCACCACTGGGGGCTGTATTGAGCACTTACTGTCTCATGCTTCTCAGAAAGTCCACGTTGTGTCTAGGAAGCAGCAGTTTCTTCTTCCTCCGGCCAAGTAGCAGACCTCTGGTAAGTCTGGGGGGTTCCCTCTACCCACCAGATGCCCCCATACTGTTTTTTCTTTCTTCAAAGGTGGCATATAAGATGTTTGGTGACACAGGCATTCCTTTTGACACATTTACTACTTCATCAGGCTGAGCATTAATAGCAGCGACAGGGCTGGACTATTGCTCAAGCAGTGGATGCATTCTTTCTGGTAGTTCCTTCGCTTTGTGCATCGGGCTATGGTCGTAAGGGGGGTGAAAAACACCTAAAAAAAAAAAAAAGGGCTCTAGAAGGACTGCTACAGTCACACGGAAGCCTAGATCCATCCCAGTAAAGATGGCATCCTCCCCTGAGAGTAATATGGCTGGTCAGAGTGAGCCATCAGGAGGGGCAAGTGTTCCAGCTGCTCTTAACACTACAGCCCCTGTGTATGTTACTAAGGAGGTTTTTTCTTCAACCATTTTGGAACAATAAATTGATGCTTTAATTGCATCCCAGGGTGGGACTAAGCACAGCAGGTCCCCGTCCATTGCTCAGGACCCTCTTACTGAGGAACAAGGAGTGAGGGATGTCGAATTTCTTTCAAAGGACCAGGAAGAGGCTGAAGTCTCCTCTTCTGAAGAACCTGATACGGAAGTGTCAGGTTCGCAGGAAAGATTGTTGGTACAGTCTCTAACTGAATTGGTGCACTTCACATTTTTACTGCCAAGGCAGTCAGTCGATGAGCCCACTTCTGGTTTGGGCTCACTAAAGCCCCTCCCCAATCTGTTCATTCTTTTCCTATCCATTCATGGCTAAGGAAGCTAATGTATTCTGAGTGGGAGCACCCAGATAAACAGTTTTTTCCTCCGAAAAAGTTTTCAATACTTTATCCTATGGAGGAAGAGTTTTATAAGAAATGGAAATTCCAGCAATTGAAGCTGCTATGTCCTCTGTAAATAAAAACCTGACTTGTCCAGTAGACAATGCTCATATGCTAAAGGATCCAATGGATAAGAAGTTGGAGTTCCTTTTAAAACCTATATTTCGCTCACAGGTTCAGTCGTTCAACCTGCGCTGTCAGCGATCGGAGTATCTCAGTCCTTAAAGGACCAGTTTATAGAGGTACTCAAGGTTATTCCTGATCAGCAGGCCCAGGATTTGGCCGGAATATCAGAAGCATTGTGTTTTACAGTAGACGCTATGAAAGATTCTATTTTGGCCTCACAGCTCATGCTAGGGCTGGTACATGTGCGTAGAATCGTATGGTTGAAAAATTGGTCAGCCGAAGCGCCATGCAAAAAGCTCTTGGCCAGTTTCCCTTTTCATGGTGAACGGTTTTTTGGAGACGATCTGGATAAGTATATCCAAAGAATTTCTAATGGGAAAAGTTCCTTTTTACTGGTTAAGAAGAAGTTTAAGCATTTTTCTTTTAAACGTGCTTCTTCCCCAGTGCCAGGGGCATCAGCCTCCAGGCAGTCACGACGGCCTCCACGGTCAGGTTCAAGAGGTAAACCTCAGGGTCAGGACCTGGGGGAAGAAACCCACAAAACAGAATACTAAAGCCTCCTTATAAAGGGGCGCCCCCACTCTCTCGAGTGGGGGGAAGGCTTCTACAGTTTTCAAAGGTCTGGCAGGAACAATGTCAAGACAGATGGGTGGCTTCCTCAATTTCTCTAGGTTACAAACTAGAGTTCCGAGAGTTCCCGTCTCCTTGTTTTCTCAGATCAAACGTTCCCAGAGATCCAGTGAAAAAGAAGTCTCTCTTTCTAGCTTTGGATCATCTCTTGTCTCAAAGAGTGATATTGGTGGTCCCATTGGAAGAGCACGGTTTGGGGTTTTATTCAAACCTGTTCACGGTTCCAAAACCAAACGGGGATAGATCTAAACCGTTTTTTTAATATCCGTTCTTTTCACATGGAGTCAATCCGATCAGTAGTCTCCATCCTACAAGAAGGAGAACTTCTGGCGTCAATCGACATCAAGGATGCTTATCTCCATGTGCCAATTTTCCCCGCTCACCAGAATCTTCTATGCTTCGAGGTGGAAAATCTTCATTTCCAGTCTGTAGCTCTGCCTTTCGGTCTAGCTACTGCACCTTAAGTATTTACAAAGGTCCTGGCTCCTCCTTTAGCCAGGCTAAGAGCTCAAGGTATAAGGATACTAGCCTACTTAGACTACCTACTCTTGATAGATCGGTAGCCCACTTAAACCAAACTTTGGTCACCGCAGTCGGCTACCTGGAAAACCTAGATTGAATTCTCAACCTAGAGAAATCCTCCTTAAAACCATCAAGGAGATTGCAGTACTTGGGGCTGATCATAGATACAGCTCAGAAGAGGGTGTTTTTGCCCCAGGAAAGGATCAGTTCCATAAAGGAACTGATTCAGTTGGTCAAAACAAAGAAGAATCCTTCTATTCGACTTTGCATGAAATTGTTGGGAAAGATGGTGGCTTCTTTCGAGGCCGTTCCTTAAGAAGGTCCAAGCTCTGCACTTCCCAACGCGTTTATCCCCCAATGTGCGTCAGAGCCTCAATTGGTGGTTGATATCCAAGAATCTTCAAAAAGGGAAATCCTTTCTACCAGTTACCTGGAAGGTGGTAACAAATGCCAGCCTTCTGGGCTGGGGAGCAGTCCTGGAAGAAGCGTCTGTCCAAGGGAAATGATCCAAATCAGAGATGACCTTGTCCATCAATATTCTAGAGATTTGGGCAGTACGCCTGGCCCTGGAGGCCTGGACGTTCAGACTATGGAATTGTCCTGTCAGAATCCAATCCGACAATGCCACAGCGGTGCCTATATCAATCACCAAGGGGGCATGAGAAGTCGTGTGGCCCAGAAAGAGGTGAATCATATTCTTTCTTGGGCAGAAAACAACATTCCTTGCCTCTCAGCAATTTTCATGCCAGGGATAGAGAATTGGCAAGCAGACTACTTGAGTCGCCAACTATTGTTCCCAGGAGAATGGTCCCTTCATCCCAACATCTTTCTGTCAATATGTCAAATATGGGGAGTTCCGGACGTGGATCTGTTTACATCCAGGTTCAACAACAAGATCAACCAACGTTGTGTCAAGGACAAGGGATCCGATGGCATACGGGGATCCGATGGCATACTGTGGGATCAGTTTTCACTGATCTATGTGTTCCCTCCTGTTCTGCTGCTTCCGCGTCTTATTCGCAGGATGAAGCAAGAAGGGAAGGAGGTGATTCTGGGGGGTCCAGCGTGGCCCAGGAGATCTTGGTTTGCCGTGATCATAAAGATGCAGTAGGGGATCCTTGGACTTTACCACTGTGGCCAGGCCTTCTCTCGGAAGGTCTGGTATTCCATCCTACCTTACAAACACTAAATTTAATGGTTTGGCTATTGAGACCCACATTCTAAAGGACCGTGGGCTGTCAGCTTCAGCAGTTTCTACTTTGGTTAATGCTAGGAAGCCGGCCTCCAGAGTCATATACTATAGAGTCTGGAAGGCATATGTCTGCTGGTGTGAATCCAGGGGTTGGCATCCCAGAAAATGTCATAGGTAGGATCCTTGAATTCCTACAGATGGGATTAGAAATTAAGCTGGCCTTGAGTACTATCAAGGGCCAGGTGTCAGCCTTATCTGTATTTTTTCAATGACCACTTGCTTCACACTCTCTGGTTCATAACTTTATTCAGGGTTAACGCGGATTAATCCCCACGTTAGGTCACCCTTGAACCCTTGGGACTTAATTTTAGTCCTGTCGGCTTTACAAAAACAGCCTTTTGAGCCAATTCGAGATATTCCCTTGGTCCTCTTGATGAGGAAAATTATTTTCTTGGTTGCCATATCTTCTGCGAGAAGAGTATCATAATTGGCTGCTCTTTCTTGTAAAGAGCCATATTTGATTATTCATAAGGATAAGGTTGTATTGCGGCCTCATCCTAATTTCTTACCGAAGGTAGTGTCAGGTTTTCATTTAAACCAGGATATTGTTCTGCCTTCATTTTTTCCAGAACCTTGTTCTGTGGAAGAGAGGTTACTACATTCTCTTGATGTGGTGAGAGTGGTCAAGGTCTATTTGAAAGTGACCGCTCAGATTCATAAAACAGATGTTATGTTTGTGTTGCCAGACGGTCCTAAAAGAGGACAGGCAGCGTCAAAATCTACTATGTCTAAATGGATTTGTCAAGTGATTGTTCAAGCTTATGGTTTAAAAAGGAAAATTCCTCCTTTTCATATTAAAGCGCACTCCACCAGGGCTGTTGGTGCTTCTTGGGCAGTGCATCACCAAGGCTCTATGGTTCAGATCTGCAAGGCTACAACTTGTTCTTCAGTCCATACATTTACCAGATTCTATCAAGTAGATGTAAAAGGTCATGAGGATATCGCCTTTGGGCACAGTGTACTGCAGGCTGCAGTATAAGTCCTCTAGTCTCTTAGTGCCCTACTTTTGTTGTCTCCCTCCCTTCAGTTGGCATTGCTATGGGACATCCCACATAGTAACTACTATGGCTCTGTCTCCTGTGATGTACAATAAGAAAATAAGATTTTTATAAGAGCTTACCTGTAAAATCCTTTTCTTTGAAGTACATCACAGGACACAGAGGTCCCTCCCTTCTTGGTATACACGTGTATTGCTTTGCTACAAAACTGAGGTACTCCCAGCAGTGGGAGGGGTTATATAGGGGGTGCACTTTTTGCCTTAGGGCTTGGCAGTGTCCATCACCTGAAGGTGGCCTATAACCCACATAGTAACTACTATGGCTCTGTGTCCCGTACTTCAAAGAAAAGGATTTTACAGGCAAGCTGTTATAAAAATCCTATTTCCACTCACCTCACACATATCCCCTACTACACCCCACGAGTGTTGTATAAGGGCCGGTTCACACTGCTGCAATGTCAGAGTTCGCATGTGATTCGCACCGCACTGCAGTGCAAATCACATGCGATGTGATTTCAGCCATACGAATCGTATGGCTGAATTTGCATCAAACTCGTACAGGGCCAGAGGCGTTGCTAGGGGGTGGCTATTGAGGCTATAGCCCCGAATCTGGGGAGACCCTGAATTAAAGGGGGTGGGCTCTCTGGGGACCCTGATGTAAGAGGGGTGGGATCTCTGGGAACCCTGATGTAATGGGGGGCTCTGGGGACCCTGATGTAAGTAGGAAGGCTCTCCGGGGACCCTGATGTAAAGGGGGTGGGCTCTCTGGGGACACTGATGTAAAGGGGGTGGGCTCTCTGGGGACCCTGATGTAAGGGGGTGGGATCTCTGGGCACCCTGATGTAATGAGGGAGGCTCTGGGGACCCCGATGTAATGAGGGGGACTCTGGGGACCCTGATGTAAGTAGGGAGGCTCTCTAGGGACCCTGATGTAAGGGGGGTTCTGGGGACCCTGATGTAAGAGGGAGTGGGCTCTCTGGGGACCCTGATGTAAGTAGGGAGGCTCTCTAGAGACCCTGATGTAAGGGGGGCTCTAGGGACCATGATGTAAGGGGGGATGGGCTCTCTGGGAACCCTGATGTAAGTGGGGGGGGGCTCTCTGGGGACCCTGATGTAAGGGAGAATCTACACTCAGAGATATATATACACCCACACGTATATTATATATATGTGTATGACTTTCTTTACTTCACTACTATGGGCTCTAGCCCCAGATCTTTTGTAGACCTAGCAACACCCCTGCACAGGGCCATTTTTTTTGTTCACAGCAGAATCGGATCATTTGCAGATCACACTGCGTTATGCAAACTGATTTGGGGGTGTCATTAACTTTTAACTGACACTCCCAGAAGTTAACATAGGGCAGTGTAAACTGCCGCCGGGAAAGCTGCGATGCGGGAGCCTGCAGTGAATTTGCAGGCTTCCCACATTGCAGCAGTGTGAACCGGCCCTTAGAGGACATGACCACACCATGTGAAAAAAATTACCAATTGTATTTAGGGCAATTATTTATTTATTTATTTCAGGTACTTATATAGCGCCGTCAATTTACGCAGCGCTTTACATATACATTGTACATTCACATCAGTCCCTACCCTCAAGGACATAACACTCTAAGGTCCCTAACACACATTCATACATATACTAGGGACAATTTAGACAGGATCCAATTAACCTACCAGCATGTCTTTGGAGTGTGAGAGGAAACCGGAGTACCCGGAGGAAACCCACGCAGGCACAGGGAGAACATGCAAACTTCAGGCAGGAAGTGTCATGGTTGGGATTCGAACCAGCGACCCTTCTTACTGCTAGGCGAAAGTGCTATCCACTACACCACTGTGCCGTCCTGTAATTAGCATCTATAGTGCTATAAATAGTGGAGAGGCAGTGGTGTGAGTAATATACTTTATGTAGAAGTTTTAGTTTAGTACTGATCTGTCTCTATCATAAGTAAAAGATATTGTTGGAAGCCGCCTTCCCAGTCACCGTCTGTTAGGGTGGGGATATCTTGTTGCCATGTCTGAGACAGTTGAGTAACCTTAGAGGTGTCAGTCTGAGTTAATGGTATGGAGAAGCAATGGTATAGAGAAGAAAGGGGTTTATCCACATGTCCAGTTATCAAGAGATGTTCAACCGCATGGAAGGTTAATACCATAGGAAACCTAAATTGGGCTTGGTCAAAGTGAAGGAATGTCATTAGCATACCAAGGATTCCTCAAAAGGGTCCAAAGCTTTTGTTTTCGAGGTCACATAATAAACATACAGCAACATCTCGGAGCCACGCAGGGTCCCTTTGTCAGGCAAGTGAAAAACAACATATATTTAACAATCCACCAATCAATCCACCAATCGGTGCAAGCAATTTCGGACCAGCTTCGGCCCTGGCATCATAATGACTTCATAAGCCTACCATTTAAGTTCTGTTTAAACTTATGACAAAACTGTCAAATGCACAGTATTAATCATTTAGGAATGAGCAATCAAATGCTCAATCCGGTAATCAACTAGTAAAAGAAGATGCTGGTCACAATAGCAAGTTAAAATAATTGTTAACACAGAAACGAGCATGTCATTTGTACCGAGCTGCCGGCCATGCAGTCTCAAGGCATTGTATATACCAGTCACCTAGCAACATGGAGGCGAGTGGTTCAGCCTCCAATGATACCCCTGCTAATAAGCATGCGCAGTAAAAGCAATACACTCGGGTGGCTCGCGTGCCGTTGCCATAGCAACGCTAAACACTGCCGCAGCCGCCAGCCTAGCTAATGTCGGGACTGCTCCTGAGGGAGGACAGAAAGAGAGACGTACATGTGGGCTGTGAAGAAGTGTGCCAAGCAAAGTTGCAGGGAGACCAAATGGGCATAAAGAAGAAACTAGAAGGGAGAGGAGAGAAAGGAAAAAGGAAAGAGAAAGAGGGGCAAGCTGGAAAGAAGAAAAAGGAAAATAAAAAATAAATGTGTGGAAAACGAAAAACTATATAAAGTTAAAAAAAAAAAAGAACAAATGAAAGAACTGTGAAAAAAATAAGAATAACAATAAAAATTAAAATGAAAAATGAAAATAACAGCCAAATAAAAATCTGAAAGATTAGGAAAGACAAGAAAAAAAGAAATGAAAATCAAGAAAAATAGAATGAATGAAAAAAAAAAGATCATAATGAATGAAAAAATTACAATAGAGAAAAAGCAAAAAAAAGGAAAAGTAAAAATTAATAAAAATAAAATGGAGACCAAAAGGAGAAAATAGAACTGAGAAAGTAAACGATATAAAAGTTGGAAATAGTGGGCACAGAGGAAGAAATGCAAAGAGAAATAAAATGGACAAGGAAAAAGGAAAGCAGAGGGAGAACAGAACAAGACAAGGAAAGAGCAAGAAGAGAAGGGGGGGACGGGAAAGGGGGAGAGGGACAAGGGGGAGGGAAAGGGATTGAGATTGTGAAAAGAACTGAAAAGGAAAATGAAAGGTAAAAATAATTCCAAAAATGGAGAGTGCATGCTATGTACAGAGCTCAACTCATCAAATATCAAATCATATCAAATCATCTCTCATCAAGGAAACAGGTGAAGGGTAAATTAGAGTTGAGGCCCTTGGGCTGTACAGTGTTTATTGTGTAGATCCAGTAGGCCTCCCTGCATAAGAGGTCATAGTCACCCCCTCTTACCGGACGATCGACATGTTCAATTACCATGCCCCTTAATTCATGTACCTGATGTTTTTTTGTGACCAAAATGCAAGGCCACAGGTTTGGAGAGGTTCATGGGGACATCCTTTGCTGCCTTAGCCAAGGCTGTCCTCATGTCACTGTCTCTGAAATCTCCATTTGAAGGGGCCAATCATCTTGCCAACGTATACCAATGCACATGGGCATTTTAAAAGATATACACAATATTCAGTGTTACAGTTAACATAATTATGTATCTGGTAAGGCTTGCCGCTATGTGGATGTGCAAAAGTTTCACCACATATTAAAGAGTTGCAAATGTTACAGTTGTAACACCTGTAACAGCCCTGTTTCTCTGATAGCCTGGTGACTGATTTGGTGTATTTCCCATATTTAGGTCTAGGGTCTGCCTGGACAAGTAAGTCCCTTAAGGACTTTCCACGTTTATGAACCAACAATGGCGGGTTACATAGTTGGTAAGGCTGAAAAAAAGACACCAGTCCATCAAGTTCAACCTGTGCGGCACCTTGGCACCATTGTTTTTTAGTTTAATGACCCCCTGCTTACGGGAAATGTGTGAATGTGTTTATTTCAATAGTAAATCGTATAGCTCTGTATGTTATGATCATTAAGATGCCCATCTAATAGTTTTTTGAAACTATCGTTTCCCCCTGCTGATACCACTTCTTGTGGAAGAGAATTCCACATCCTTGCTGTTCTAACAGTAAAGAACCCTTTACAGTGATTATGGTTAAACCGCATCTCTTCCAATTTCAGTGAATGACCATGTGTCTTTTTAAACTCCCTTTCACTGAAAAGTTTTTTCCTTATGCTAGGGTCACCAGTAAGATATTTGTGGATCGATAGCATATCTCCTCTCAAGCGTCTCCTCTTCAGAGAAAATAAATTCAATGCTTGTAGTCTTTCCCCGTAGCTGAGGTCCTCCAGTCTATTACTTTTTTTTTCTCAAACAAAAGGTTTTTATTGAGCAAAATATATAACACATACATGGTTCAGAGCAAAATAAGTATATAAGGACTGCAGATATTAACATACATGGATTTAGGTCTATGTTCACCACACTGTCTGCGTAGGACATTGCTTCAAACCCACAACTATGTAACCTCCAAATACATTTATTGGTATCTTTTCAGCTGTAAAAAGTATACGGTCCATAACTAGGTCCACCGAGGATAAGCCCGAAACATCTAGCCAGGAGGACCATCATTTATGGAATTGACCCATTCTACCCCTGTGTTGGTAAATGAGCTTCTCAAGTCAGATGGTATCCCCCATTTGAGAAATCCATCCCTGTACTGTGGGAGTCTGTGGACTTCCAAATCCTCAAAATTAATTTACAGGCTGGAAAGAGCCTTGGCAATAGCCTGTCTAGGAAAGTCTTCCACAGGGAGGTCATCTAGGATACCTAATAGGCATTGTTTAGGGTCCTCTGGAATCTGAGCCTGAAAGACCCAGTTAAGGGGGCTTATAACCTTTTTCCAATATAAATGTAACTTTGGACACCTCCTTAAGAGATGTATCAAATCCCCATGATCCAAAAAACATCTAGTGCAGGTGGGATCCGATCGCACCCCCATTCGGCTTATTCTGGCAGATGTACCATGTACTCTCAAAAGTATATACAATTGTGAAAGACACTGAGCCGCATTCAGTGAACATTGGGTAACTGCTTGTAAAGCTTCCTCCCATTGCTCCTCCTCAAAAACTCCAATATCCCCTCCAGTCCCTTTATTCGTTTCTTTGCCCTTTTCTGAACCAGTGTTAATGTTGGCAGTACATTTCGGTTTAGTTTGTTTTAGTCTTAGGACTAAAATGGCATTTTAGTTTTAGTCCCATTTTAGCCTTCTGTTATTGTTTTAGTTTGTCGTATTTAGTCAACTAAAATCTCCACTACATTTTAGTAGACTAAAATTTTTTTAGTCAACTAAAATCGAATGTGTTTAGTTAAATAATGCATTATTTAAGCATTTCTCTAGAATTTCAAAACTCATACACTCCTGGAGTAAAAAAAAAAAAAAACACCTAATAGCATGTTATTTATGGTTTGAACAAACTACACAGATTTGGCCGTTATATAACATCTTTACTCTGTAAAACCAAGTTTTGTTACAAAAATATTGCTTTTTTGTGTCACACAGATTCATTTCTTGCTATAAGTGCATGCTACTTTTCTGTTGTTGAGATCAAGTAGCCCAAAGCCCACCCACACACTGCACAGTCAGTAAAATCTCTGTGTGGTCAAATGCTTGCACGAGTGGGACATACCAAATAGGAAGATCCAAAGCATTATAACGGACAATAGGAGTAATATGGTAGCAGCATTTAAACAAACCACTGCAACAGCAGAAGAACCACCCAACTCTAGGGAGGAAGACTCCCCCACGACAGAAAGTAACTGTGAGTCCAAAATGAATGATCTGCGGTGAGCCATATTATTCTTTTACATGATGACACTACAGTCAATTATCAAATGGGTATGACATGAATGATCTTGGGGCTGTCTGCTCTACTGATGTATCTTTGGTATTTTTCCACGTTATTTGTATCTCGTGTAAAACTATCCCCATAAGTTGTTGGACCGGACACCGTGTGTGGTCTTGTCTGGTGCATGGAAGCAAGTGTTAAAAGAATCTTTGATAAAAACTGATCAGTAGTGAACATCTTCAAGTCTTCCATTTCATTGCAACACTGAAGATATTGGAGCATTGTGGCCTTACTCTTTTAAATGGCTTCCCCACACGCTGGTCAAATAACACTACTAGTACACTCAACATGATTGAAAGACTCCTCAAACTGAGAAAGTCAGTCTGCCAAATCGCACAACTTGCTCCCTAGTTAAATGGAAAAAGCTCACATCATTGCATGACCTATTGCTGCCTTTTGCGGAGCGCAACATACTAAAACCCTCTAAGAGTGACACCATGTCCATGTCCCTGCCCTCTTTGATCTAATCTCTACTCAGCCACCTTCAGGACTTTTAACAGAACACTAACTACCAAGACTGTGCCACAATTGCACAGAAAATGAAAGAGAATTTGAACCGGAGTTTTGCTTCATTTATTCTTAGATCCAAGTAACTGATGAAGTGTTCTCGCCAGTGCTTGCAGCAGCTGCTTGTTTCTTTGTTAATTCTGCAGTCTGTGAAAACCCTTGTTGATGTGGCAGATGAGTATATTCCGGAACTGCTTAAGAACGCAGAGGGAAAGGAGTATACCCGTGCCATAAGTTAATCCACATTGCCCCACTTACAAGATGAAGATATGTCTGACTCTGAAGATGTGTAAGAGAAGCACCATCCACATCAAAGCAGCTAGTCTTTCGGTTTCTTTCAAAATGCCATAGAAGACCCAGGCAGAGCATCTCCCCAAACAGGCAGCATAGAGCAGAAAATCAGTCTGACTGGTAATCCAGTGCACACAATTAAAAGAGCAGTGCAAATAGTTTACTGTGGTGGTGCTCTGGCTTGACTTGGCCCGTCCATTGGAGGTTTTATGTATCCGTGGAGTTTTTCTCTCACCCCACACAGTCAGCTCTAGGTTGTCTCTCTATAATATACTACATGTGTGGTCCTTCCCAGGGTCGGCCTTAGGCCTTTAGGCACCCTGTGCAGTGCGAAAATTGACAGTGCCCCTCCCAGTGACCACAATCGATACCTAAATTCTGATAGAGCAGCAACTGAGAGATATTATGAAATAACTCCCATTAAGATTCAGTGACTAAGTGCACAACATGACAAACAGCTATTACTTCCGAATAACAAAAGGTATGCAATCCGACTGAAAGAAAGTTTGTTAAAAAAATACCTGCAATGTACATAGATAAGAATGTTCTCAACAAAACTGGAGCTAAGTGTACTGTGCTTACCTTTGTATGAATTTCGGGATGAGTTTGGAATGGAGGCCTGTAAGGCTGCAGAGTGCTCTGGGTGTTGGTCTGAGGAGGCCTGTAAGGCTGCAGAGTGCTCTGGACGGTGGCCTGAGGAGGCCTGTAAGGCTGCAGAGTGCTCTGGACGGTGGTCTGAGGAGGCTTCTAATGCTGCATAGTGCTCTGGACAGTGGTCTGAGGAGGCCTGTAATGCTGCATAGTGCTCTGGATGGTGGTCTGAGGAGGCCTGTGCTGCATATTGGATAGTGCTCTGGATGGTGGTTTGAGGAGGCCTGTAATGCTGCAGAGTGCTCTGGACTCAGGCCTGCTGTAATTGTAAAGTACACACTCAGTCTGCTCTGCTCTTTGCTCTGGACATGGGCGCCCGGCTGGCGGTTATCTTGAGACTCGACAGTGGGACAGTCTCATCGGGACTCGGGAGGCCTGGTTGTCTGTAATGCACACTGCACAGTGCTGCAGTCTCTGGTAGTTGCGGTGCACACAGTCGCTTGCTTGCTGGAAGTGGAAGCAGGCAGAGCTCCATGAAAACTAGAGGGTAAACGCCCCTCCTTGCCATTTTCGTCCCGTTTTTAGTTCGTTAACTAAAACGGATTTGATTTTCGTCATAATTTTCGTCAGAGGACGAAAATGTGCTGTACTTTTCGTTTATTTTCTGTCACTGTAAAAATGACAACCGTTTTTGTTGCCGAAATTAACACTGCTCTGAACTCTTTCCAGTACCAGCACATCCTTCTTGAGGACTGGTGCCCACAACTGGACGGCATACTCAAGATGCGGTTGGACCAGAGTCTTGTAGAGTGGGAGAATTTATCGTTTTATCCCTGGAGTAAATCCCCTTTTTGACGCATTGCATGCCATTGCTGAGCCTGTCATCCACTAGGACCCCAGATCTTTCTCCTACCTGGATTCCCCCAGAGGTTCTCACCCCAGCGAGTAACTTGCGTTAGTATTTTTGGCACCCAAATGCATCACCATACATTTTTCAACATTAAACCTCATTTGCCATGTAGTTGCCCACCCCATTATTTTATTTAGGTCTTCCTGTAAGGTTTCCAAATTCAGCCCATAAGTTACTGCCCTGCTTAACTTTGTATCATCCGCAAATACTGAGATTGAGCTATTTATCCTTTCCTCTATATCATTAATGAATAAGATAAACAGAATTGGCCCCAGGCCAATTTAGTCAACAGGGTATCATTGGTTTTAAGAATGTTCAGGTTCTGTGTGGTTGCACGTCAGATCCAGTCTGATTCACAGTTGAACCTGTGAATAAATGGCTGCCTATTCCCAGTTTTTGAGGTTGCAGAGCTGTTCATGGTAGCTCTAGTCAAGGCTTGGTCAAGTACAGAAGTGGGGTATCCACGTTCCCAAAAAAATTTTATATATAATTTCATGTTGCCGTTTTTTTCCATCTTCACTGGAGCAGATGCTTAGAACTCTCTTGAACTGGGGAATAGGTAGGCTGTTTAAAAGGTGTTTGGGGTTCATACTTCGGTAGTGGAGTAAGGTGTTCCTGTCGGTCGGTTTCGTAAAAATTGTAGTGACCCATGTACATTCTTGATCATTACATCTAGATAGGTAATGCTATATGGGGAAATCTCTGGATTGAAAACCATGCCAGGGAAAATCCTGTTTAAGTAATTTACAAATGCCTAAAAGTCCAGGTTCACCACCATCCCACATCAAGAAAATGTCATCAATACATTTTAACCAGCACCTAACATGGTCAGAAAAAGCAGTGGTTGCATAAATATTTAATGCCTCCATATAACCAATTAACAAATTTGCGAAAGAGGGCCGCAGAGCTGCACATGGTTGTGCCCTGTATCTGGGAATTTTTTTTTGTACCCCCGAAAGCAAAAAAATAGGGGAAAGATAAAAACACTTAACTTTAAGAGCACAATTTCCAAGGATTAGGGTTGCTCTCCAGAACTTAGACTGGGAGGGAATATTGGCATCAATTGACACAGAACAGAAATGGAAATTCTTCAAAAAGACTGTATGTGAACACAATGCAAAGTATATTCCCAAGGGCAATACGTTTAAAAGGCTAAAAATAAAACCAATTTGGCTCACAGCCAAAGTTAAAATGGCTATAAATAATAAGAACGGAACTTTTCAAAAATATAAGAATGAAGGAACACTATCATCCTTTAAATGCTACATATAAAGAATATAACAGAATATGTAAAAAGGAAATCAAGGATGCAAAAATTTAAAACGAATGACCGATTGAAAAAGATAGGACAAACCCCCAAAAATTCTTTAAATACATTAATAGTAAAAAGGTCAGGTCTGAACATGTAGGCCCTTTACAAAATAATCTAGAGTGGGTGACTGGGGACAAAGAGAAGGCTAATTTATTAAATACCGGTACTTTCTTCAGCTCTGTGTATACAAATGAGCATGGATGAGCTCAAGTCCATAATAGGGGTGGTATTAGCACAGCCCCAAATGATCCACAATGGCTCAAAGGTTATATAGTCCAGAAATATTTAGACAGAATAAAGGTGCATAGAGCTCCTGGACCAGATGGCATCCACCCATGGATCCTAAAAGAATTGAGCAACAGACATCATGGATTCATGAAAGACAGATGTTGTCAAACAAACCTGATTTCTTTTTATGAGGAGGTAAGTAAAACCTTGTATAGAGGGGTGGACGTGGTATACTTGGATTTTGCAAAAGGGTTTGACACACAAGGCTAATGTGTAAGGTAAAGTCTAACGGCTTGGAAAGATCAATTTGTAAATGGATAGAAAACTGGTTAAAAAACCTAATTCAGAAAGTAGTGGTTAATGATTCTTACTGTGAATGGTCTAAGGTTATCAGTGGTGTACCCCAAGGTTCAGTATTGGGACCCTTACTTTTTAATATCTTTATAAATGATATAGGGTCTTGGATTAAAAGTACCATTTCTGTTTTTGCAGATGACACCAAGCTTTGCAGTGCATTAACGTCCTTACAGGATGTCTCCAATTTACAGGCTGACCTCAAAGCATTGTCTAATTGGGCAACTAAGTGGCAAATGAGGTTTAACCACTTCAATACCAGGCACTTAGACACCTTCCCGCCCAGGCCAATTTTCAGCTTTCAGCGCTGTCGCAATTTGAATGACAATTGCGCGGTAATGCTGCACTGTACCCAAACAAATTTTTTATTATTTTGTTCCCACAAATAGAGCTTTCTTTTGGTGGTATTTGATCACCTCTGCGGTTTTTATTTTTTACGCAACAAATAAAAAAAGACCGAAAATTTTTTCTTTGTTTCTGTTAAAACTTGTAAATAAGTATGTTTTCTTCTTCAATGACGGGCACTGATATGGCTGCACTGATCGGCACTGATACGGCGGCACTGATGGGCACCGATGAGGTGGCACTGATGAGGTGGCACTGATGGGCACTGATAGGTGGCACTGATGGGCACTGATAGGTGGCACTGGTATGCGGCACTGATGGGCACTTATAGGCGGCACTGATGGGCACTTATAGGCGGCACTGATGGGCACTCATAGGTGGCATTGATGGGCACTCGTAGGTGGCATTGATGGTTACTTATGGGTGGCACTGATAGTTGGCACAGATGGGCACGGATGGGCACTGACAGGTGGCACGAATGGACACTGATGGGTGGCACTGATGACACTGCTTTTTTGCAGTGATGCCCCTAAGGGTGGCATTGCTGGGCATCACTGCAACATAATGGTGCCCCGTACCTCCCCACCCCTTAGCGGCAGCTCAGCGGACGGAATCCCCCCTCCCTGACTGGACCGGACCCCCCATGACCGGACCTCCTCATGACCGAGAGCCGCAACGGGTGACCCGGGGACCCGCAGCGGCGACGGAGTGGGACATAGTGGTGCAGGAGTGGGTGTACTGAGGACAGTAATCACCCCACAAAGGACAGCCAGCGGGACCAGGAGGTGGAAGGCTGACAGGGAGAGGTGGCGGGTTAGTGAAGTGCAGACCGGAGGGAGAGTGTGAGGCTGTGAAGAGGATCAGTGAAGCGGCGGCACTGAAGTGTCAGATTACAAGGGGAGGCTGTGCAGAGTGACAGATGCACAAACTACAAAACCTGACTGACAGTGTATGCGGGTACCTGAGTATTGGGAGTATTGAGAGAGCCTGAGTATTGAGTGTTGGGAGAACCTGAGTATTATGAGTGTTGTGTATATCTGTGTATTCCTTTTGTATTCCGAGTGCACATGGGCAGCGAGTGCACGTGGGCTGCGAGTACCATTGTATTGTTGAGTACCAGTGTATTGAGTATTAGTGGCAGGAAGCTAGTTAATTTGGACAGGGTTTAAGGTTCTGAATCTAGGGAAGAAACTGTCAGCACTGAAAAGACCCACCATACTAAAGGAGAGCCGGGAACGTACCCGGCAGGGGCCAGCACAGAGGCGGGTGGAGACAGAGGTGCAGGAACTAGAAAAAAATAGATGGTGACAGTTAGGAAGGTTAGAGGGGAAAGTGCCAGGGAGGCCGATCCTGGGCTGGAACATCCCAATAAGTACGCTCCATTGAGTGACATTGGTGAAACCAGTCAGGGACCCACATTGCTGGAGCTGAGGGACTCCCCTAGCTGCCAGGGGAAGAACTCCTCCAGTGAGAGGGGGTGGAAGCGAAGGGAAAGGAAAGACAGATTCTGGTGGTAGGGGACTCCATTCTTAGGACAGAGGGCAATCTGTGACAAAGACCTGAAGTGCCGAACTGTATGCTGTCTACAGGGCGCTCGAGTTCAGATCATCATGGATCTGGTGGACAGATTACTGGGAGGGACTGGGGAAGACCTGGCTGTCATGGTGCACGTTGGCACCAATGACAAAGTCAGAGGCAGATGGACTGTCCCAAAGAACGGTTTTAGGGACTTGGGAGCTAAATTGAGGAAAAGGACCTCCAAGGTAGTTGTTAGGTACCTGGTAGGAGAGCCTGACTTGTAGGAGAAGACCTCTCATACAACGCTGGTTCAGGAGCCACTGGAGTGGGGACAGTGGTCTCCTGAGCGCAGTGGGGTAGGAGTGCCTGTTGAGCTGAGTCTCTGATGCAGAAGAGGTGAGAGATCCCGCAGGGATGGCTGGACTGCAGATCAGATGAGACTGGAAGCAGCAGACTGGAACACTTGAATGTGCAGAGGTCACTGGAGCTGAAGCTGAAGGTGCAACAGCAAGGACAACAGGAACAAGCAGGGTCAGACGATCCGGGTCAGCTGGGAAGTAAGGCAGGCAAGTACAGCAGGCAGAGGCAGAGTCAGTAGGCAGGCAGAGTTCGGCAACGGTATCAGGTAGGTATCACAAGAGTAGTCAGACAAGCCGGGTCGGATTGGAGCAGGACGGATGGTCAAACAAGCCGGGTCAGATAGGTAGTAAGCAAACAGATCACAAACACTAGAATCACGAAGCTGAGACGAAGCAGCAATGTGTCACAGAACAGAGGGGCTTTTAAATGCACTTTGGCGCCAAACCGGCGCTATCGCGAACGCGCGCACGCCCGTCCGCGCCCACGTGCACACGCGCGCGCGCCCAATCGCCGCGAACCCGCGCGCGCCCTAGCGCCGCGCTGATGCCCGGGAACAGCAGGCCTTTGCTGAGTAGCGCGCAATGGCGCGCGCCGGCGCATAGGCGTACGCCGACGCTCCGGTTCGGTGCCAATGGTGCCCTGACAGTAGTATTCTCAAAATTACTACTGGTACCTCGAGCCACACCAGAAAGGCAGAGGGAGATTAGGGAAGTAAACAAGTGGCTGAGGATCTGGTGTAGTAAGGAGGGGTTTGGGTTCGTGGAGAACTGGACCGACTTCTCAGTTGGTCACCAGTTCTATAGAAGGGACGGACTGCACCTAAATGAAGAGGGTGCAGATCTGCTGGGAGTGAAGAGGGCCGAAAAATTAGAGGGGCTTTTTAACTAGGCGACGTGGGGAAGGTCCAGAGATAGAGATAGTCAGCGTGGAATATATTCTAGAGGGTAGTATTGGGGGCATTAGTGGTAGGTTAACTAAAGCACATAAACCCAAGGTAAGTATAGTAACAAGTCCTATTTGCAATCTCGGAACACCCAATAAGAGGACAGTATGTGACCTGTCTAAACTATGTGGCATGTTCCCCAATGCCATGAGCCGGACGGACAAGATGGGAAAACTAGAGATACTGTTGTACGAGGAGGATTTAGATTTTGTGGGAATTTCAGAGACTTGGTTTAACAGCTCTTATGATTGGCTGGCAACCATTCAAGGGTATTCCCTTTATCGCAGGGACAGAGAGGGTAAAAAAGGGGGAGTATGCCTGTATATCAAGAATAATGTACAAGTTAATGTGAGAGATGACATCACTAAGGGAGCTAGGGAGGAGGTGGAATCCTTATGGGTAGAGCTCCAAAGGGATGAAACTAAGGGGAAATAATACTGGGAGTATGCTATAGGCACCCTAACCTGAGGGAGGAGGGGGAGACAGACCTCTTGTCACAATTTGAATTAGCAGCAAGGATGGAAAGTGTCATCATAATGGTGAATTTTATACATCCAGACATAGAATGGGCAGAAGGAACCGCGCATTCATCTAAGGCTTGCCAGTTCCTAAATGTCTTGCAGGACAATTTCATGGGTCAGATGGTAACACACCAACTAGAAACAAAGCGTTAATACACCTGCTGATTATCAACAATACAGACCTGATCATGGATGTGGAAATAAGGGGCAATTTAGGAAACAGCGATCACGAGTCAATTAGCTTCAGTATAAATTACACAAATAGGAAACCTAAGGGGAATACACTGAATTTCAAAAGAGCCAACTTCCCTAAACTACGAACCTTGCTAGAAGATATAAATTGGGATAAAATCTTAGGAACAAAGAACACGGAGGAGAGATGGGTTTGCTTTAAGAGCATATTAAATAAGGGCATTAGCCAGTGCATGCCATTGGGAAATAAATTTAAAAGAGCGAACAAAAGTCCTGGATGGCTTAACTCCAATGTAGAAATGCATATAACAGCAAAGGAGAAGGCCTTCAAGAAATACAAGGCTGAGGGATCATCATCAGCATTCTGACTTTACAAAGAATACAACAAGAATTGTAAGGGTGCAATTAGGGCGGCTAAGATAGAACACGAAAGACACATAGCAGAGGAGAGCAAAAAAAAATCCCAAGAAATTCTTTAAGTATATTAACAGTAAAAAAGATGGAGGACAGGCCATATTGGCCTCATAAAGAATGATGAAGGGAATATGGTTACTAAGGATGGAGAGATGGCGAAGGTATTGAATTTATTCTTCTCCTCAGTCTTCACGAGGGAATTGAGGGGCTTCAGTAACCAAAACTGCAGTGTTTATCCTCATGACACATCTCAGGAAGCTCCCTCATGGCTAACAGAGGACAGAATTAGAAATAGACTTGAAAAAGTTATCATTAATAAGTCACCAGAACCAGATGGCCTGCACTCGAGGGAACTCAGTCAAGTAATTGCCAGACCATTGCTCCTAATTTTTACTGACAGTCTACTGACTAGAATGGTACTAGGTGATTGGAGAAAAGTGAATGTAGCACCAATATTTAAAAAAGGACCAAAATACATCCCTGGGAATTACAGACCAGTTAGCCTAACATCAATTGTATGCAAGCTCTTGGTGGGGATGATAAGGGACTATATACAAGATTTTAGTAATGAAAACTGTATTATTAGTAGTAATCAGCATGGATTCATGAAGAATTGTTCTTGCCAAACCAATCTATTAGCCTTCTATGAGGAGGTGAGCTGCCATCTAGATAAAGGAAGGCCCGTAGATGTGGTGTATCTGGATTTTGCAAAAGCATTTGACACAGTTCCCCCATCAATGTTTACTGTACAAAATAAGGTCCGTTGGCATGGACCATAGGGTGAGTACATGGATTAAAAACTGGCTACAAGGGCGAGTTCAGAGGGTGGTGACAAATGGGGATTACTCTGAATGGTTAGGGGTGGAAAGTGGGGTCCCCCAGGGTTCTGTGCTGGGACATATCCTATTTAATTTGTTCATAAATGACCTGTAGGATGGGGTAAACAGTTCAATCTCTGTATTTGCGGACAAAGCTATACTAAACAGGGTAATAACTTCTCCGCAGGATGAGGAAACCTTGCAAGAAGATCTGAACAAATTAATGGGGTGGGCAACTACATGGCAAATGAAGTTTAATGTGGGAAGAATGTAAAATAATACATTTGGGTGGCCAACATTGGAATGCAATCTACTCACTGGGGGGGGGGAAACCTCTGGGAAAATCGAGGATAGAAAAGGACCTGGGGGTCCTAGTAGATGATAGGCTCAGCAATGGCATGCAATGCCAAGCTGCTGCTAACAAAGCAAACAGAATATTCGCATGCATTAAAAAGGGGATTAACTCAAGAGATAAAGTGATAATTCTCCCACTCTACAAGACTCTGGTCCAGCCTCATCTGGAGTATGCTGTCCAGTTCTGGGCACCGATCCTCAGAAAGGATGTACAGGAAATGGAGAGAGTACAGAGAAGGGCAGCAAAGCTAATAAAGGGACTGGAGGATATTGGTTATGAAGAAAGGTTACGAGCACTGAACTTATTCTCTCTGGAGAAGAGACGCTTGAGAGGGGATATGCTTTTCAATTTGCAAATACCATACAGGTGACCCCACAATAGGGATAAAACTTTTCCGCAGAAGGTAGTCTAATAAGACATGTGGCCACTCATTAAAATTAGAAGAAAAGAGGTTTAACCTTAAACTGAGTAGAGAGTTATTTACTGTAAGAGCGGCAAGGATTTCCCTTCCCTTCCACAGGTGGTGGTTTCAGCGGGGAGCATAGATAGTTTCAAAAAACTATTAGATAAGCACCTGAATGACCACAACATACAGGGATATACAATGTAATACTGACATATAATCACACACACACAGGTTGGACTTGTGTCTTCTTTTCAACCTACTATGTAACTATATACAAATACATAAGTGGTCCATATAGTGAACTTGGTGTTGAGTTATTCACTTTAAGGTCATCACAGAGGACAAGGTGGCACTCTTTAAGTTCAGAGGAAAAAAGATTTAATCTCCAAATACGGAAAGGTTTCTTCACAGTAAGAGCTGTGAAAATGTGGAAAAGACTCCCTCCAGAGGTGGTTCTGGCAAGCTCGGTAGATTGCTTTAAAAAAGTCTGGATTCTTTCCTAAATGTACATAATATAAATGGGTACTAACATTTATAGGTAAAGTTGATCCAGGGAAATCCAAATGCCTCTCGGGGGGATCAGGAAGGAATTTTTCCCCTGCTGTAGCAAATTGCACTCCAATATATTTTTATTGATTTTCAGAATTTCAAGGAAAAAAAAACACAAAATAACAAAAACAATCGACCTGAATGCATACCAATAACTGAGATGTCCATTATAATTCTAAATACTATACAAAACAACTAAATTGCATAATAATACATCTCCACAAAAACCTTTATACTCAGAAAAACAACAAAAGGGGGGGGGGGTTAACACACATAGGGATGTCTCGCATGAATATACTAAATAAAGTATAGAATCCTTCTTCAACATTTAGTAATTTAAAACAGAATAGAATATATGAGCTCAGGCGTCAATGAACTTGGAAATTAAAACATTCTAAGAACTTTGAGTCTTTAAATGTTATCCAGGTCTGCCACACCCCCTTTTTTTAGTGGCCTGTGACATGTGTTTCCACCAGTACGACAATATCTACTTTCTGACCTTTCAGATACGTGAAAGGTCAGATACCTTTCGCCTTTTCAGGTAAACCGATGAACCGAAGGTTACATCGCCTCAAACGATTCTCCATATCATCCTGGCGTGCGTGTAATTGATGGATCTGGCATTGCAGGTCCTCAGTAGTGTGGCTCAGGGGGTGCAGGATGTCCTCTGCCGCTCCAATGCGTGTCTCGGCTCCGGTTACCCTATCTTTTACCTTGGATAAGTCTCAGCAGGGAAATGTCAATCTTGATCTCATCTATTTTGGCAGTGAGTGTTCCCTGCAGCGTTGCAATGGCATCTAAGACCTTGGCTGTGTCCACGCTCTGGTGGACCGCCGCTGAGCACGTGCCGTCTCCATCTTTGGCCTGTGGATCATGGTCTTGATGGCGGTATTTCACCAGCTTATCCACCGCCTCAGTGGTCCTTTTCGACGGGGACATGTTCCCTTGCTGCTCCGATATATCTATCACCAGGCCTTCTTTAGGTGCAGCAAGATGTCCGCTTCTCCGGATATTTGGGGCCGGAGCCGCGTTCCGTTTTCAAGATGGGTGCAGGCTGTAGGTGTACCTCGTCAGCGAGGGCAGGCAGCCCGAAGACCCCTCCGAAAGGGGGTCGGACATGGGGTAAACAGGCCAGCAAGACTCGCCAGGCTGCCGCCGGGTGTAGCAAGATGGCCGCCGCTCCGGGGACTAGGCAGAAGCCGCAGCCTTTCCTAGGGCTAGTATTGGTCCGGAGGCCTTGGGCGGTGCTTTGGCCAGTCAGCAGGCTCCAAAAGTAGTGAAGAAGGCAGAATTTATCTCCTGTTGCAGTTTAGGGTGTCCGATGGATAGGATGGCTGCAGAATGTTAAAATCAGAGTATGGGTCAGCGGAGCACACACAGCCTGCGACCTACTCCATTGCTCTCCAGGCCATGCCCCCCTGCCACACCCCTTTAAACTTCTGAATAGTATCATTGTTTTCAGCTACCAATTCCTCCATATGCATAATACCATTAGGAGTCTCAATCCACTCCGGAATTCAAGGGGCAGTAGAAGATTTTCAATATCTTGGTATCAATTGTCTAACTGCTGAAAGAAACAGAGGAGATATTTTTTGGTTTTAGGCAGTGATTGAGGTAAAACAGAGCTAAATCAACAGAATTGCAGATTGACTCATCCGAAACAGTATTATATAAACTGATTACTTGAACCCAGAGATGAGAAAGATTACCTATAGCAGCATTACAACGCCAGCATAGATCTAATTGTGATGGAAAGATTTGGTTCAGATTAACTGGAGTACGATACCATCTTGATAGCAATTTAAAATTGCGCTCTTGAGTATCACAAGCTATTGAAAATTCATGTGTATTAATAAAAATTTGATCCCAATCTTCCTCTTGTATTAGATGGCTGAGTTCCATCACCCGTTTAGCCGTATATAATTATTATTATTATTATTATTCAGGATTTATATAGCGCCAACAGTTTACGCAGCGCTTTACAATATAAAAGGGAGACAATACAGTTATAAGACAATACAATACAATAGGTTTAAGAGGGCCCTGCTCAGAAGAGCTTACAATCTAATAGGGTGGGGCAGGTGGTACAAAAGGTTGTAACTGTGGGGAATGAGCTGGTGGAAGTGGTAGGAGATTAGTTGCAGACGTGATAGGCTTTCCTGAAGAGATGAGTTTTCAGGGATTGCCTGAAGGTAGCAAGAGTAGGGGATAGCCGGATAGATGGAGGTAGCGAGTTCCAGAGGATGGGAGAGGCTCTGGAGAAATCCTGGAGACGAGCATGGGAGGAGGAGATGAGAGAGCTTGAAAGCAGGAGGTCTTGAGAAGAGCGGAGAGGTCGATTTGGGTGATATTTGGAGACAAGATTAGTGATGTAGCTTGGGGCAAAGTTGTGAATGGCTTTGTATGTTGTTGTTAGAATTTTGAATTTAATTCACTGGGTGATTGGGAGCCAGTGTAGGGATTGAAGTAGAGGGTTGGCAGACACTGAGCGGTTGGTAAGGTGGATAAGTCTGGCAGCAGCATTCATGATAGACTGAAGAGGGGATAACCTATGGAGCGGTAGGCCAATGAGAAGGGAGTTGCAATAGTCAAGGCGAGAGATAACAAGGGAGTGAATGAGGAGCTTGGTGGTTTCATTTGTTAAAAAAGGGCGAATTTTAGAGATGTTACGGAGGTGAATTCTACAAACTTTTGACAGCGATTGGATTTGAGGCTGAAATGACAAGTCAGAGTCTAGGATTACACCTAGTACCCTGGCGTGAGGGGAGGGACGGATGGTTGCATTGTTGATTTTGATGGAAAAGTCATGGAGAGGGGCACGGGCAGGGGGGAATATTAATAGCTCAGTTTTAGAGAGATTTAGTTTAAGGAAGTGGTGCGACATCCATGCTGATATGTCAGTTAGTAAGTTAGTAATGCGAGAGGAGACTGAAGGAGTGAGGTGAGGAGTAGACAGATAGATTTGGGTGTCATCAGCGTATAAGTGGTATTGGAAGCCGTGGGCAGTTATTAAGTGACCAAGGGAGGAGGTGTAGATAGAGAAGAGAAGGGGTCCAAGAACCGAGCCTTGGGGGACCCCCACAGAAAGGGGCAATGGAGAGGAGGAGACAGAGTTGTAGGTGACACTGAAGGAGCGCTGTGATAAATAGCCAGAGAACCAGGATAGAGCAGAATCTCGGAGGCCAAGGGAATGTAGTTTATTGAGAAGGAGTGGGTGGTCAACAGTATCAAAGGCCGCAGAGAGGTCAAGTAGTAGGAGTATGGAGTACTGGCTGTTGGTTTTAGCAGTTATTAAATCGTTAGTGAGTTTTAGTAAGGTAGTTTCCGTGGAGTGCTGCGAGCGAAAGCCAGACTGTAAGGGGTCAAGAAGGTTATTTTCATTGAGGTAGGAGCTAAGACGGTTGTAGACTAAGCGTTCTAGAAGTTTAGAGGTGAATGGGAGTAATGAGATGGGTCTTAAGTTGTTCAGGTCGGTGGGGTCCAGTGAGGGCTTTTTAAGAATGGGAGTGATCTGTGCATGTTTTAGAGGGGAGGGGAAAATGCCACTAGAAAGGGAGAGATTGAAGATGTGGGTGAGGGAGCATAGGATAGAAGAAGAGGGTGACCGTAGTAGTTTTGAGGGAACAGGATCCAAGGGACAATTGGTTAGGTGGGCATCCGAGAAAATTTTTGTAACCTCTTCCGTAGTAGCCAATTCAAAAGAGGAGAGTGTTGAATGTGCTGCTGGGCAAGGTATGATGGGTGGGGAAGATGTACGCACAGTGGAGATGTCCTCACGAATTGCATCGATCTTGTCTTTGAAGTGATTGGCAATCTCTTGGGCAGTGAGTGAGTTAGTGGGTAGAGGGGGTGGTGGACGAAGCAGAGAGTTAAAGGTTGAGAAGAGCCGACGAGGACTGGATGACAAGGAATTAATAAGAGAGACAAAGTAGGCTTGTTTGGCAGCATGGAGGCATGAATTGTATTTTAGAAGGGCAGATTTATATAGGGTGAAGTCTTGCAGGCATTTGGTTTTACGCCACAGTCGTTCAAGAGCACGGCAATGTCTTTTGAGATTTCTAGTGTTGTCAGTTTGCCAGGGTTGTAACGGTCGGGGCCTAATTCTGCGTGTGGTTAGAGGAGCAAGTGCATCTAGTGATGATGAGAGTGAACTGTTGTAGACAGAAGTGGCCAGGTCAGGACAGGACAGGGGAGAGATTATGTCATATAGGTGGTCAGTAGCAGAATAGAGAAGAGAAGGGTTAAAGTGGCGAAGGTTTCTACAAGTAATTGTTTGCTGCTTGGAGGGATGGGTGGTTGGAAGCAAGGATACAGTGAAAGTAATGAGGTTGTGATCAGATAGAGGAAAGGGGGTGTTGGTGAGGTTGCCAGGGTTGCAAAGATGGGAGAATACAAGGTCAAGGGTATTACCATTGGAGTGAGTGGAAGTATGTGTCCATTGGGTTAGGTCAAAAGATGAGGTTAAGTTGAGAAGTTTAGCTGTAGTTGGGCTGTTAACATTGACAGGAATGTTAAAGTCACCAAGAATAATGGTGGGTATTTCAGAGGAGAGAAAGTAGGGTAGCCAGGCAGCAAAGTCATCAAAGAAGCGCGATACCGGTCCTGGAGGCCTATAAATTGCTGCAATCCTCAGAGAAATGGGAGAAAACAGACGAATACAGTGCATCTCGAAAGAAGATAGGGATAGAGAGGGAGGGACAGTAAGGACTTGGAAGGTGCTTTGTGGGGACAGAAGGAAGCCAACTCCACCTCCTTTCTGTCTGTTGGGTCTGGAGGAGTGAGTCCAATGGAGACCACCATGGGAGAGGGCAGCAGGAGAAGCGGAGTCAAAATTTTGCAGCCAGGTTTCTGTTATGGCCAGTATGTTCAAGCCATGAGAGATGAAGAGGTCATGTACAGATGTTAGCTTGTTACAGATGGAGCGGGCGTTCCAAAGGGCACATGAGATTGGTGGGGTGCTTTGAGGAAGCAGGGGGATAGAAATTAAACTGTGTGGATTGCGGTGGTTGCCAGAGGGGGAGGGGGAGGTATATAATAGTAGACCAGGTGAATTGAGAATAGATAGTAACATATATATCTTAGATATAATATGTGTTGGTGGTTCCAGAGATGTACATTACTGCTCAAAGTCTGAAGGCGGTCGATGGATGGCATATTTCGGAGTTGAAGAATAATAAAAACTCTGTAGTTGCAGATAAAAAAAAAAACAAAGGCCTTTCTTCTGAACATGTAGAGTTTTGAAAATTTAAGAATGACGTAAATGTACCCTCCAGAATCATATGTCTGATCTGGGGCCAGTAAGATTTGTTCCAGCTTAAAATAGAATGTGAATGGACACCAATAGGAAAAGGATTATCTTTTAAAGGAGTGAGAGGACTTGGAATAGAAGACAAAGGAGATGATTTTAAATAATGATGCCAGCATTCCAAAACCGTATAGGTAAGCCAGGGCCAAGAAGAGTGTTATCCTGTATGTTTGATAGGGAGCCAGAGATCAGCTTTAGGATTTAATGGAGCAGAACCTATTTCTAATTGAACCCTTTGTTTGTCAAGAAAGTGGTGAAACCAATCCAAAATGCGAGAAAATATAACTGCCTTATAATACTCAAAATCTGGCAAAGCTGCTTCTCCACGAACTTTTGATCGGCAAAGTGTTTTCCAATTGATTTGAGGTTTAGTGCTTTTCCAAACAAATTGTGAAAAAAGGCTGTTCAGTTTTAAAAAAAATATTTTATGTAGTTTTAATAGGTAAGGTTTGGAATAAATATAGATATTTTGGAAAAATATCCATCTTGATGGAATTAATACAGCCAAACCATGAAAAGGAAAGCTTCGACCATGATAACAGTTCAGCCTGAGTTCGCAATAAAAGTGGATGAAAATTTAGCTCATAAACAAGTAAGGTCTGTTGGCATTTTCACTCCTAAATATTCCACTGCTACTTCTTGCCAATGGAAAGGAAATAATGCTGCTAACGAAGAAACCTCGTCTCTGGGTAGTGAAATATTTAGTAAATCATATTTGGTTTGATTTACGTTAACCTGTTGCCGCCCGCCCACCGTCATATGACGGCGGAGCAGTGCGGCTCTTGTTCTGGGCCGCCGTCACATGACGGTGGCTGATTCACACAGGGCATGCACATGATCGCGCGTGCGCAGCCCTGCTCTGTCAGTGTCACCGTGTGAATGGCCATTGGGCATGGCTGTTCACCATGTGATCGGCCGCGATTACGTCACGGCCGATCACAAATGGGTATTCTCCGCTTTAGGCCACGCAAGCGCATGATCGGGAGCGAGCAGAGCGGTCACGTCGGTGGCGGTGTGTTCCCAGGAACACTGCTCATCACTAACAAGGATAAACAGCCAATGGCTGGCGGCTGTTTACCACGTGATCGGCTGTGATCCATTCACAGCCGATCACTAAATGTAAACAAAGACTGGTTACTAGTTGTTACCGACTCTTCTCTCCTCACACACCGTTTCCAGTGCAAGGAGAGAAGAGCCAGGAGCAATGAGTTACCGATCTGTGTTTGTACTGTACTGCACCAACACAACAAATAAAAGAGAACCTGTCACATCGCCCCCCCATTACAGCTGTCACCCAACAGTCACATCAGTCACCACATCTGTGCTTATAAAAGTGCACCTGTCACCAATCAGTGCCAACAAAGTGCACCTGTCACCGTCAGAGACTGCCGTCAGCGATGCACCTGTCACCCATCAGTGACCGTCATCAGTGACCCATCCGCGACCCTCATCTGTCACCTATCAGTCCCATAAAGTGCACCAGTCACCATCAGAGACTGCCATCAGTGACTGTCACCTGTCATGCACCAGTGACCGTCGCACGTCACCTGCTACCCACCAGTGACCGTCGCACGTCACCTGCTACCCACCAGTGACCGTCGCACGTCACCTGCTACGCACCAGTGACCGTCGCACGTCACCTGCTACCCACCAGTGACCGTCGCACGTCACCTGCTACCCACCAGTGACTGTCACACGTCATCTGCTACCCACCAGTGACCGTCACACGTCACCCATCACCAGTCACCCATCAGTGACCGTCACCTGCCGCCCATCAGTGACCATCACCTGTCACCCATCAGTGACCGTCGTTTGTCACCCGTCCGCACAGCCCATCAGAAAAAATCTCCAAAAGATTCTATATACGTGAGGAGGCGTTCCAGATCCTCTCCATGACTGATGAGAGCAGCGGGGAGTTCTCATCAGATTCAAATGCCAATTCCGATTGTGAATCAAATTCAGCATCAGAACCGATTGATAGTAGTGGGTCGGCAAATGAATCAGTGGAAGAATGGATCTCTCCTAAAAGAGCCCTTTGGAAACCAAGCAGCCACCAGCAATATACCCCAGGATCAAATTCCCAGGCCCAGTACCAGAGCTGCTGCCAGCGAAAGGCCACAAGAAATGCCCAGTACCAGTACTGCCGCAGCATCATGCCCAATTGCCAGTACAGGAACTCCAACTACCAGCATTGGAGTGCCACGTCCCCCAAGAGCCAGAGCCGCTATGTATTTCCCAGATGGTCTTGCCAATCCAACATGGCTGCCTTCTGACTCAGGATCAGCAAGAATTCCCCCTTTCACCGCACAGCCAGGTGTGCAGGCTAATACCCCAAATTTTTCTGAAATTGATTGTTTTCATTTATTTTTGCCCAACGCTTTGTCTCATCATGGACCAGACCGATTTATATACCCAGCAGCATATTGCCAACAACCCCCAATCTTCATATGCCCATCCATTTGAGTGGAAGGATTTGACTCTGGAGGGGTTTAAAGTGCTTATGGGCCTCACCATGAACATGGGGCTTACAAAAAAAATGACATGCCTATTGGTCCACCAACCCCATCCACCACATGCCCATTTATTCTTCCATAATGTCCAGGCCATTTATAATGCCTACATAATTTACACCAAATCCACCAAAAGCCCTGCCCACTTCCTAAAATTCATAGAAGTTGTCACGTCCCTCATCTACCATCAAAGACCCCCCCCCCCCAGAAAACTTTTGCTCTGATGCTGTTAGCCGACTTCATGAACGCCACTTCCCAGACCACATTCAACCATCTGAAGCAGGCCAAAGACGCCAAAAAAGATGTTGAGTATGCAGCAATAAAGGATTTTGAAGAGATACCAGCTACCATTGTCCCCAGGGTCCCTCCGAGCCCGGCCTTTGCATTGGTAAATGCTTCAGACTATATCACACATACCTAAAATATTAGCCCATATTCTTAACCATTTCCCCATTTTCATCATCTGTGCTGATCATTTCCCATGCTTCCTCAAATAACCATGCCACTGCCTCCTACGTGAACTGATCCTGGCCTGTTTTTGACTATGCCTCTGCCAACCGTTTGGACTGCTTACATGTGAACTGACCCTGGCCTGTTTTACCAACTACCCTTCTGCCTACTGCTTGGACTGCTTCCATGTGAACTGACCCTGGCCTGTTTTATCAACTATGCTTCTGCCCACCGCTTGGACTGCTTGCACGTCATCTGACCCTGGCCTGTTTTATGGACTATGCTTTTGCCTCTTGCTTGGACTGATCTGTTGCCCTGCTACTGTAGGATACAGGGGTCTCACATGTGAGGGGCTCCAAAAAAGTTTTTCCGGATAGAGAAAACAATTTTTTTTGTTGTCTCCGGGTTTCGTAATTTCTGGATTAGGGTCTGGAGTCCGCAGGCTTCATAGAGATTTGGGTGGTTCGAAGCCTCTACCCCTGTGCCCCTGTGCACAGGTCTTACCTGATTGCGGCCCTCAGCCTGCTGCTGACTTACTGCCGCCATCCCCCTGCCTGCAGCCTAAACTGACCACACCTCTGCCTGCCACCTGGACTATGGAAAAAATTAGCTGTAGCAAGAGGCAGTATGTTTATGAAGGGCTGGAGAGCAGTACAATGAGTGCAGGGAGGTAATGGTGTGCCAGGACCAATATTATAGCTGTGCTGGCTGTCTCTGCCTGGACAATTTCTATGGACAAATGCTTTGGCTGTGCTGACGATATCCTTGTGCTGACTATAGACAATATTCCTGCCTGCATAATTACTGTTGTTGCTAAGCACATCCCTGCCTGCTGCCTGTACCAGTTCTCTCCTCTGGGGACACTACTAAAACCACAGGTAATACTTTTTTTTACCCTTTCCTCAATAGAATTTATTTTGGAGTGTAATTTTTGGAATTTAAATGCTATGTGTTAGAAATATAAGGGCCTTCAAAAATAATAGGTTGTCAGGAAATTAGATGTGTAATTTATGCTTGTAAGACTCATTATGCCTCATAGATTATATGTTGGGGTGTTTGCTTTCCAAAGTGGGGTCATTTTGTGGGCGTTTCCATTGTCCTGGGGCTCCAGGGCCTTCAAAACTGTAATGCACACAAGATCGGACATTGATCGGACAACAAAATCTATCGGATTTTTTCCAATGGATTTTGGGCCAAACTTGTCTTGCATACACACGGTCGCACAATGTTGGAAAATGCAATCATTCTGAACGCGGTGACGTAAAACACGTATGTTGGGGCTTATAAACAGGGCAGTAGCCAATAGCTTTCATCTCTTAATTTATTCTGAGCATGTATGGCACTTTGTGCGTCGGATTTGTGTAAACACGATCGGAATTTAAACGATCGGATTTTGTTGTCAAATTTTATATGGAAAAAGTCAGATGGAGCCCACACACGATCGAAATTTCCGACAACACAATCTGATCGCACTTTTTCTATTGGAAAATCCGACCATGTGGGCATAATAGGTGGTTGAAAAATAAGATGTCATATATGCTTGTAGAATGCCTGAAGGTGCTACTTCACTGGCGGGCCTCTGTATGTGGCCAGTCTGTGTAAAAGTCTCACACATGTGGTATCGCCTTAGGAGAAGTAGCAGAATGTATTTTGGGGTGTCATTTTTGCCATGTACATGCTATGTGTTGGAAATATCTAAAAAATGGACAACTTTGTGGACAAAAAAATGTGTTTTCATTTTTTTTCCTCATTTTCCAAAAACTTCTGGAAAAAAATGAACTGTTGAAAAGATTCATTATGCCTCATAGATTATACGTTGGGGTGTCTGCTTTCCAAAATGGGGTCATTTTGTGGGCATTTCCATTGTCCTCGGGCTCCAGGGTCTTCAAAAGTGTAATAGGTGGTTGAGAAATGAGATGTGTAATTTATGCTTGTAGAACGCCTGAAGGTGCTACATCACTGGCGGGCCTCTATATGTGGCCAGGCTGTGTAAAAGTCTCACACATTTGGTATCGCCATACTCAGGAGAAATAGCAGAAATTATTTTGGGGTGTCATTTTTGCTATGTACATGCTATGTGTTGGAAATATCTTAAAAATTGGCAACTTTGTGGGGAAAAAAATGCGTTTTCATTTTTTTCCACATTTTCCAAAAAGTCTGGAAAAAATGAACGGTTCAAAAGACTCAATATGCCTCATAGATTATACGTTGGGGTGTCTGCTTTCCAAAATGGTCATTTTGTGGGTATTTGTACTTTCCTGGCTTGTTAGTGTCTCAAGAAATGAGATAGGACTTCAGTACATCAGGTGTATCAATTTTCAATGATTTGCACCATAGCTTGTAGACTCTATAACTTTCACAAAAAACAAATAATATACACCAATTAGGGTTATTTTTACCAAAGATATGTAGCCATATACATTTTGGCCAAAATTTATGAAGAAATATTACTAATTTGCAAAATTTTATGACAAACAAAAAGGCATTTTTTCACCAAATTTTCAGTCTTTTTTTATTTATAGCACAAAAAATAAAACAACCCACTAGTGATTAAATACCACCAAAAGAAAGCTCTTTTTGTGTGAAAAAAAAGGACGCAAATTTCATTTGGGTACAGTGTTACATGACTGAGTAATTGTCATTCAAAGTGAGAGCGCTGAAAGCTGAAAATTGGTCTGGGCAGGAAGGGGGTGAAAGTGCCCTGTAGCCAAGTGGTTAAAGTTGCTTAGGCATCCAAAGGAATTAAATTCTTTTAAGATAGATGGAATACTAATCCTTGGTGATGTTATATAAAGTAAGACGTCTGTATGAAGTGAGGTTTTATAGTCTCATTAATAGTGATCCCATGTATATAAGGGTTATTACGTATAGCTATTGCTAAGTGCTCCATTGTGATCACATATAGTAATGGAGATAACGGACAACCCTGACGGGTTACGTTATTAATCTTGAATAAAGTGGAAAGAGTATCATTTGTTTGAACCTGTGCAAACGGAATTGTATATAACGCCATGATTGTATTAATCAAATTATTGCCCATATTAATCTGACAAAGTTAATGGAGCAAGAACCTCCAGTTTAGGAGATCAATACCTTTTTGGCATTGATTGAAAGCAGGCACTCCGGGATCTGTTGTTTCTGTGCTAGAGAGATTGAGAATATCTTACTGGTGTTATCTCTGGTCTCTCTAGACCAGTGGTCATCAATCCTGTCCTCAGGGTCCACTAACAGGCCAGGTTTGCAAGATAACTGAAATACATCACAGGTGATATCATTTGCTGCTCAGCGATTGCAGTATTCTAGTCTGCATCTCCCCAAGGTAATACATAAAACCTGGCCTGTTAGTGGGCCATAAGGACAGGGTTGATGACCACTGCTCTAGACCTCACAAAACCAGTCTGATCTGTATGAATTATTCGAGGCAATATTGGTTGAAGCCTATTAGCAATAAGTTTAGTGTAAAGTTTTATATCTTGATTCAGCAATGAGATAGGACGATAACTGCTTGGGTTTGTTTCGTCTTTACCCGGTTTCGAAATAACAGAAATATAAGTCTACAAGGCTTCCTGGGGAAAAGACTGAGACTCTGAAATAGGATTAAACGAATGCAAAAGAATTGGAGACAAATCTGACGCAAATGTTTTATAGAACCGTAAAAGGAACCTCTAAGGAAGAACTAGTGGCAAGACTTGGCAGAGCCATGTCTTTCATATATGAATTTTTTTTCCATCTCTATAAAAAAAATAGTCAATTTCAGAATTAGTTTGGGAAATATTATAAAATGAGGATTGATAATTGCGAAAAGTCTCTATGATAGCTGAGTTAGTATAAACCGACTCTTTACCAGGAGCAAATAATTTCAAGACTGATGATAATTAAGTGTTTTAAGATGAAGAGAATGTGCCAAAAAGGCACCACTCTTGTTACTTTATTCGTAGGAAATTTTATCCCGGGCTCTTAAAGAATGTTGATCAAGAGAACACAAGAATTGACTTCTGGTATTGGCAAGTTCAATTCTGACTATCATTATAAATATTTTTATGGATTGATTCTAAATCAGAAATCTTCTGTAGTAATGCTAGATGTTCTGTAGTTCTAATTTGTTTTTATCTTGATCCATGCGATATGAGAATTCCTCTCAAGATGCATTTTAGAGCCTCCCATTTAATTGGTGGTGCAGTATTGTCCAAACCTCATTTAGACACTCTGGTTTCTTCAAACATAAATGTTAGAACATAGACTGGTCTAAAACAACTTTCCATAATTGGGGTACCTAGACATCCTGGTGCCCTTAAAATTTCTTCAGGGGGTATTCCAGCATTTTGTCTAAAAATGACATATAAATTGGCATATGGGTGAAGGCAGCCTTGGCTACAGCAAGCCACATGTTCTCTATGTGCCACTGTAGCCTCCCAGCTGCTGATATCCCAACAGCCAACTACATCATGTAGTGCCATAAAAAATCCTTGTTTAAACCTCCTCGGCCCCTCCCCATAATGGGGAGAAACTGGGAGGAAAACCAACATCAGTATGTAGATCAACGGATACATTTCGACCGAAGGCGCAGCCATCCCTATCCCCATCTTAATGCATCACTCCAAAAAAAAAACCCAGGCACTAATGCAACAAACAGAACTGGCAACATAATCCCTACATCATACAATGGGATATCTCGGAGACCTTTCAAGAATAGAATAATTTAAAAAAAATCAATTTCCCTATTCCTGCTCCTTCCCCCTTTAAATCATCATTAAATTGTCTGTGACTTACAGCCCAGGCTCATATCAGGTTCACATTGTGGCGACACAGGGAAAAGCATGATCCAATTCTGACCCCCGTATCACAACTCTCCCATAAATAACTCCCAATACCCTCCATTAACCACTGCAGGCACCAATGCGATATCGCCACCATGTCAATGACACATGCTAACACTCCCAGTCACCCCCAAATCGACCCATATACAAGCAGGAGTCAGAGCCACCACCAATGACAACATCTGCGCAATCTGACTTCAGTAAAAAGAAAAAAATATTTAATAATTGATGTATTTATTTATCTATTTATTTAACATTTTCCATAATAATTCCTGCTCTCCCTCCCTCAATTGATTCTACCCTCCCCTACCAGAACTGATGCTATCGTTGACGGTATCTATATCACTGTGAGAAACAAAATTTATTTCCAAACTGTAGACTATAAACTTTACATATAAAAAAAGTAGATCTAAGCGATCTAACAAAATCATTTCATAGTCTATCACTTGCATTCTCGTAATGATTCAAGTAAGTATAGCTTTGTAGGCCTTACAGTCATAATTGTATTATCATTGTTCTAATTGTAATTCATTTAAATCCAATAGAAGGTACCTGCTCCCAGTTTCTCTTGGGGCAGGATTTGGTAATAGAGATTTAAATGGCAAGTCTGGTAAGTCCATCTTAGGGACCTGAAATGTTAACAAGATTTTAGGTAGGTCACCCGGGTGTTTAAACACTACTGTTTTACCATCTTTTGAGATAATCCGTTTGAATGGATACCCCCATCTATAATGGATTGCATTGGTATTCAGTATTTCCAAAATAGGTTTTACTGCTTTCCGCAGTCGTTATGTACATTTAGAAAGATCAGACAGAAACATTATAGGAGAGCCTTTAAACTGAACAGCTTTGGATCCTCTAGCAGCTGACATAATGGCCTCTTTAACCGCAAAGAAGTGAATGCGCCAGATAACATCTCTCGTTTTACCTGGTTCCAGACTCTTCTGAGGGCAGAAATTTCATTTTTACACACGGTCTCTAATCGGGAAACATAATATTCCAAATCTGATCTCGTTGGTAAACAGCGGATATAGGAGCAAGGTCAATGTCCTCCATTGTTAGCTCACGCAGGGGCTCACTGAGAGTCTTAGATTGTGAGTGTAGATTAGTATGTAAATTAGTATACGGTGACCCCGAACCAGACAGTGTATCAGTGGGAGAGCATTCAATTCCCCAGGTACAACCAGGACTGAGATCAAACTCTCAGTAGCAATAGAGCCTTGTATAAGATCAGTAACAGAGTCTCCTGCAGAGCTCCAATTACTTAACAAAATGTTCAGCTGATCTGAAGAAACAAAGTTCCGATTATGCCATTCCCTGCACTTGGATCATCCACATGAGGTACTGCTTGCTCATCCAGTGTGCAGGACAGTACAGAGGGTGCAGTGTGAACAGGAATGGAACCGGGAACAGGAACGGGACCAGAGAGATCACTGGAGCCACCAACAGCTACCATTAGCAATAGCGCTAGCATTAGCATTAGAAGGTACAGGCGAATTTGAACGAGGACCCGATCTTAGCTGTCGGCTTGATTTCTGGGTTAAGAGATCCGGTGTGGGATCTGGCTTTGGCTGTGTCCTGTTCCCTATGATTTAGCTAGGAAGCCAAGGAGCCGAGAAGCTGAAAAGTCGAGGGGAAAGACAAATTGGATCATGCTTTGGGGTTTTATCGCCTTCCTTATGTTTTTTTGGTTTAACGATATGGACTTGTGTCTTTTTTTAACCTGACTAACTATGTAACTATGAAAATGTACACGTTCAGTCGGAAAATCAACCGGGGGATTCTGGACGTTCAATTTTGATAGGAAATGTTTTACTGCTGCTAAACCGGCTGCATTAGGTTGGTGTATAGGGATGTTGGTGTATAGGGATGAAATATCCATGGTTGCTAATTGCCAATTGTTATCGAACGTAGAGAATCTCATGAGTTTGTCCAAAAAAATCACTTGTGTCCCTGACTTTGGCTGGCAAGCTATTAACCAAAGGCTGAAGGTGAAAATCAATCCATTGTGCCATTGTGAAGTGATTAACCCAGATCCAGACACAATGGGCCGAAACTTAAGAGGATTACTACCTTTGTGGATTTTAGACAATCCATAGATCACTGGTAATCGTGGGTGTTCATTCATCAAAAGATCCAAGGAGATCTAACCGTTTGATCGACCAATGTCAATTAAAGATTTTAAAGCAATATTTGTGCTGTGCATGGGATCATTGGTGAGTTGCACATAGCTTGTGTTGTCAGCCAACATAGACAACATACCATCCGTGTATTTCATGTAGTCCATAAAGATGTTTGTTCTGCCAGGTTTGATTACAATATTTTTGTAGTCCCTTAATGTTCTCAAAGCTGAGAATTCCTCTGGACCAAGGTTGGTATGAGTCCTTTTGTAGAATCCAGTCCAAACATCATGTTTCACAGTGACTGTCAATGGACTGGTATTGTCCCGGAGGTATAAATTTACTCTTTAACTTAAATGGTTTCCCATTGTTGTTATTGCTGTCTGGGGTTGTTTAGAGAAGAACTGTTTAATCTTAAGGGACCTTTCAAATTTAAACATCTCAATTTCAAAGCCAAACCCATTGAATCTGGATGTAGGGCAAAAGGATCGACCCTTGGAAAGGAGAAGTAATATTCCTTCATGATAGACTGGGCTTGTCTGTCCGTTCGCTGTCGCCCACTCCAGGTTTGACAGGCGCTCCAACCCTTTGTGGCCCCTCCTGGTTTTTCTACGCCACCGGTCCCTGGAAAAGGGGACACATTACCTTCAGTAGTAGGTGCTATGGAGCTGATGGAAGTACCTGCTTAACTGCCGGTGGAATGATTTTCAGTCGGGCTTTCCCTCTCGGACGTGATAGGGGAACTGCGTTCACGTGGAGTGTTGGATGTGGGCTGCTGGCGCACCCTTCTTCTAGGCCTGGTGATGCCAGTAAACCACGGGCATGAAAGGGTTGGACTGTTGCTGTTGTGTGGTGTATACAGTGATCTCCTTGTCAAACACTTGTTTGTAGTTCAGTGTGTTCTGGGTCGATACTTCACACCACTTCTCACAAAACTCACGCTTATGTCGGCCAATTGTAGATTGGTTTCTAATTTAAAAACCCCGTGGGATTGTTCTTGCTCGGCAATATTCAGATAAGGTTTGACCATGTAGTTCAAGATCAACCTGTCTTTTCTTCTTTTCTTCGTTTTATTTCTCTCAGGTGATTGGTTGCAGTATTGGAACCGAAAGCCCTGTCAGTGTCAGGTGGAAAAAAGATCGCTTCAGTCTCCTCTTGACTTTATATGCTTCCGGAGATTGTGTTACCTTGAGATGTAGTTGTTCCTTCAGATGTCATTTGGTATTAGACAAAGATTAGAATCAAACTGATCGGTGAATGCGGTCACCCAATATCGTCAGGGTGAGACCAAAGTTAATGGCCCCTACAGTGGGTAGCCATCAAGGGTTCTGTTCAGGGAAGCCAAATCTCAAGTCCAAACGCAATATATCCCATGCACACGTTCAAGAAACCAGCTAGTTAATATCAGGAATCATGAATCAGACAGAGACAGAAGTAAAGTTAAATCACACTTGTTTAATAATAATAATAATAAGGTAAACAGAGTAAGCGTAGTCAAAACAAGCCAGAGTTCAGTAACCGGATTGGGTAGTCAGACAAGCAAATGTCAGAGAGCCAGAGATAAACGTAGTACAGCAAGCAGGATCAGGAGCCAGAAGGAACATCAGCCGAGCAAGTCTTCAACAGGAACGCAGGAGAAAGTCTCTGGTGTCTGTGATGTTGGCAAAGGCAGAGATCAAGTGAGCTGGACGGCTTTAAGTAGGCAGGACTGATGAGCAGAATCAACAGCTGGGTAACTGTGGAGAGAGATGGGAGCTGGCAATTATCCGACAGCTGAGCGGCCAGCTCAGAGAAGGAAAGGCTGAACCCAGCCCTGACAGTACCCCCTCATCAACGACCCCTCCCCCTCGAAGGACTACCAGGTTTGAGAGGAAAATGTCTATGGAAATCACGGAGGAGGGCAGGGGCATGTACGTTCAAGCATGATACCCAAGAGCATTCCTCCGGACCGTACCCCTTCCAATGCACCAGGTACTGTATGTGCCCACGGGAGTCAACAATGGATTGTACTTCATACTCCTCATGGTTCTCAACCTGTATAGTGTGAGGACGTGGCACAGAGGTGGTAAAAGCGATTGCAGACCAAAGGTTTCAATAAGGAGACGTGAAACACATTTGAGATGCGCACGCTAGGAGGAAGGTCCAAGGCATAAGCCACTACATTAATCCTGCGAAGGATACGGAAAGGCCCAATAAACCCAGGTGTGAACTTCAAAGAAGGAACACAAAGTCAGAGGTTGCGAGACGACAGCCAGACTCTTTCCCCCACCTGGTAGGAAGGTGCAGGCAGGTGTCTGCGGTCAGCATGGAGTCTGTACCTATCGTTAGCATGTTGCAAAGCCTCCTGAACTTCTGCCCAAGTGGAACGAAGACCACGGAGATGCTCCTCTAACACAGGAATACTCTGCGGAAACAAACGAGTCAGGCAAGATGGAAGGTTGGAAACCATAATTCACCATAAACGGGGACAATTGGGAAGCAGAACTCAAGGCACTGTTGTGAGCAAACTCTGCCCATGGTAATGGGTCTGAGCAGTTGTTATGAGGGTCAGAAATATAGCAACGTAAGAATTGCTCCAAGGACTGATTGGCTCGTTCTGTGGCCCCATTAGACTGCGGGTGATACGCAGAGGAGAAAGCAAGCTGAATTCCCAACTGTGCACAAAAGGCTCGCCAGAACCGAGAGACAAACTGACTACCCCTGTCCGAGACAATCACCTTGGGTAGCCCATGTAAGCGAAAGATCTCCATAGCAAATATAGAAGCCAGTTCCTTAGAAGTGGGCAACTTCTTAGGTGGAATACAATGGCACATCTTTGAGAACCAGTCAAGCACCATAAGGATAACAGTTGGAGTTGGGTAACTCCACTATGAAATCCATAGACAGGTTGGGCCAGGGCCTCTCTCCATTGGGTATGGGTTGTAGGAGGCCCACTGGAAGGTGTCGTGGAGTCTTACTCTGAACACACACGGAACAGGCAGCTACGAAGGCAGTTACATCAGCCCATAGACTAGGCCACCAGAAATGTTGGGAAATTGCCCAAACAAGTTGATTCTTCCCAGGGTGGCCAGCTGCCTTGGGAGAATGGCAAGTCTGGAGCATGGCAGTACAGAGACTCTCTGGGACAAAGCAACGGTCACAAGGTTTCTCAAGAGGAGCATGGACCTGAGCAGCAAGAATTTTGTCACCCAAAGGAGAAATAAGACTGGTGCGAACCGTAGCCAGAATACGATCAGGAGGAATCACAGGAACCGGCACCGACTCCAACTTGGAAGTGGAGAAAAATTGTCGTGACAAGGCGTCAGCCCTTACATTCTTAGTACCAGGTAAGAATGAGACAATTTAATTAAAGCTCGACAAGAAAAGAGCCCATCGCGCCCTTCTGGGAGAGAGGCGCTTAGCCTCAGGCAAGAATGTGAGATTCTTATGGTCAGTAAGAATGAGAACCGGCAAGTGGTACCTCCAAGGAGATGTCTCCATTCTTTCAGGGCTAAAATGATCACCAACAGCTCTCTGTCACCAATTTTGTAAGTGCACTCTACAGGTGACAATTTCTTGGAAAAGTAGCCACACGGATGCATAGCGCTCTCAGAGTTAGGACGTTGAGAAGGACGCCAACTCCAGTCTCAGAAGCATCAACTTCTAAAAAGCAATGTAGGATCAGGATGTGCCAACACAGGAGCAGAAACAAAGGCAGCCTTGAGACTCTCAAAGGGCTTAATGGACTCTGTAGACCAACTCTGTGGGTTACCGTCCTTTCTGGTCATATCAGTTAGTTGTGAAGTTACAAATAAACTTCAGATAATAGTTGTCAAAGCCCAGGAAACACTGCAGAGGACGTAAACCCACAGGTCGAGGCCACTGTAGGACTGCCGAAAGTTTCTCTGGGTCCATCGAAAAACCAGCAGTGGAAATTATATAACCCAGGACTTTAACCTGTTCACGATGGAACTCGCACTTCTCCAGTTTACAATAGAGATTGTTTTCTCTTAGTTTCTGAAGCCCCCGACAGACATCTGTGTGGTGGCTCTCCAGGGACTTGGAAAATAGGATATCATCGAGATAAACTACCACACATAACTGCAACAAATCTTGGAGGACATTGTTAATAAATTCCTGGAAAACTTTCAGGGTGTTACAAAGGCCAAAAGGCATTACGAGGTACTCATAATGGCCTGTTCTGGTATTAAACGCAGTTTTCCACTCGTCGCCCTCCTTAATCCACACTAGATTGTATGCCCCTCTCAAATCAAGCTTTGTGAAAACCGTTGCTCCCTTGAGGCGGTCTAATAACTCTGTAATCAACGGAATCAGGGAAGGCATTCTTAATCGTGAAAAGATTGAGACCCCTATAATCAATACAAGGTCTCAGTTCACCGCTCTTCTTCTTCACAAAGAAGAAACCAGCACCAGCAGGAGATGAGGATTTGCGGATGAAACCTCGAGAAAGTGCGTCTGCAACATACTCCTCCATGGCCTTATCCTCCAAGACCGACAAAGGGTAAACCTGGCCACAAGGGGGTATGGCACCAGGTTATAGGTCAATTGCGCAATCATAAGGCCGGTGTGGAGGCAAACTACCGACTTGACCTTTGTCAAAGACATTGCTAAAATCGCGGTACTCGTCCGGCAGGGAGGAGAGTGAAGAGGTGCACAGGACCTTGGCTACCTTCTGGAAGCATGTCTCACTGCATTGTGGTGACCAGGAGAGAACCTCAGCACGGAGCCATTTAAAAGAGGGGTTGTGCCTCTGTAACTAAGGATAACCAATAACCAGCGGAAACCTAGGTGAGGAATTAACTTGGAATTGGATTATCTCATGGTGAAGAGCCCCTACGGCCATGGACAACGGAACAGTCTCATGAGTCACATGGGCAGGCTGTAAAGGTCTCCCATCAAGAGCCTCAATGCAACGCAAGTGGAGTGTCATGCAGCTGCAGCGGAATCAAGTGCTGCGATACAAAGGCAGCATCAATGAACAGGCCTGCAGCCCCAGAGTAGATTAGAGCATGTATCTCGATGGACGACTCAACCCAAGAAAGGGTGACCGAAACCAGGGGCTTTTCCTTCTGGATAACGGGACAAAACAACGCCACCTAAGGTCTGTCCATGACAGGACCTCGAGGTTCGGGCGTTCCCAGGACGGGTAGGACAAGACTTCAAAAAGTGACCTGCCTGGCCACAATAAAGGCACAATCTCTCCCTCCTCCTAAAGGCTCTCTCATCCGCAGAGATACACGTGAAGCCCAAGTGTATGGGTTCATCTTCACTGACCGACTCGGTACCAGGAGGCATGGGAGGTGAGGGAGGCACGGGCGGGACTGCAAAGCTTGGAGGCAAACGTACAGGAGGCTTCCGCAAGCGCTCCTTAAAAGAGAGTCTTTTTCTGAGTCTGGAGTCAATTTGGATAGCAAACGTGATTAACCTCTCCAGCTCAGTGGGTATATCTCGGGCTGCTATTTCATCCTCGATGGAATCCGAGAGACCATGAGAAAAAGCAGCCACGAGGGCTTCATTGTTCCAAGCAACCTCTGCTGCCAGAGTACGGAATTCAATGGCGTAGTCGGCAACAGTTCTCATACTCTGATGGATAAGAGGCACTTGGCAGCAGAAGCGGAGCATGCGGGAACATCAAATACCCTCTTAAAGGAGGCCACAAAGTCAGGGTAACTCAAGACAACAGGTTTTTGCATCTCCCATAGAGGGTTTGCCCAGGCCAAGGCTCTCTCAGAAAGCAAAGATATCATGAAACCTATTTTGCTTCTGTCCATGGGAAACGCCTGGGGCAGCATCTCAAAGTAAATCTCAACCTGGTTTAGAAACCCTCTGCATTGAACTAGATCGCCCCCAAATCACTGGGGAAGCGGAGCGGAACCAGACATACCTCTTATAGAGGTAATACTCGAGGCGGGTGCCTGCACAGGCACTGGTGCAGCAGCAGCAGGGATGGCCTGCAACTCAGGTTGTACCGGAGCAGCCACAGTGGGAATTTCCAGGGGAGCTGTGTGACTCAGGAGCATTTGTAACGCTATGGCAAACTGATCCATGCGGTGATCTTGCCTTCGCCTACTTTGCCTACTATCAGGAACCATGAATCAGACCGAGACAGAAGTAAAGTTAAATCACACTTGTTTAATAATAATAATAATAATAATAAGGTAAACAGAGTAAGCGTAGTCAAAACAAGCCAGAGTTCAGTAACCGGATCGGGTAGTCAGCCAAGCAAATGTCAGAGAGCCAGAGATAAACGTAGTAGTACAGCAAGCAGGATCAGGAGCCAGAAGGAACGTCAGCCAAGCAAGTCTTCAACAGGAACACAGGAGAAAGTCTCTGTGATATTGACAAAGGCGAAGGCAGAGATCAAGTGGGCTGGACAGCTTTAAGTAGGCAAGACTGACGAGCAGAATCAACAACAGCTGGGTAATTGTGGAGAGAGATGGGAGCTGGCAATTACCTGCCAGCTGAGCAGCCAGCTCAGAGAAGGAAGGGCTGAGCCCAGCCCTGACAGTTAGGCAATGGTATAGAGAAGAAAGAGGTTTATCCACATTTTCAGTTATCAAAGGAGGTTCAACCGCATGGGAGTTTAATATCACATGGGCCGCATGTCTGAGCTGTATGTAACAGAAAAACATGCTGTTGGGCAAGGATCGAAGCCTATTAAATGTTAGTAGTAGAGATTGGCCGAAAAAACCCCTGTTTGGTTCGTGCCACAACTCTCGAACATTGCAAAAGTACGGAGCCGAATAACGAACACCATTGAAGTCTGTGGGATCCGAACTGGAAAAATCAAAAGTGCCAAATTTTAGGGCTTAGATGCAAGTTATTGGGCATACAAAGGGTATGGGGGTCTGGGTATTGCCCTGATGGGACATGTATCAATGAAAAAAAAGTTTATAAAAACATAATTTTTTAATGAGCAGTTATATACCGATGCTTAAACTGAAATAATAAAAATAAGAAACTCCTTTTAAATATAGTGCCTGGGGGTTCTTCTTAGTCTGCCTGTAAAGTGGCGCACCTGTACAGTGTATAGATTCTGCTGCAGCAAAAATTACATTTTTAAATCCAATAAAATAACATTTTTCCCTGCATGCTCTCCTTATTTAGTAAACAACGGCTTGGGGAGCCAGGGTGTATGATGAGGCCAGAATTTAGTGCACTTGGAACAAGGTTTTTTTTTAATAAATTCTGGTGTCTGTTTCGCAGACATTGGATAGAAGTAACAGGTGCCAAAAAATTGGGGTTTGGGTGTTGGTGTTGGTGTAGAGGTACTGTTGATGAAAGCAAGAATTGGCCTTGCTGTCAAAAAAGTTAATGATATGCACCTTCCAAACAGGTGCCGAAAAAATGGTCCTTGGGTGTTAATTGTGCCCATGAAACCTATACCAAAAAATGTACCGTATTTATCGGCGTATAACACCCACTTTTTTTCCCCTTTAAAATCAGGGGAAAATCATGGGTGCTTGTTATACGCCGATCCCCCGCTGATTGTGAGCGGAGGAGCGAGCCGCCGAGATACACATAGCCAAGTGTACTCGGCTTCGCTCACAGTCAAGCCTAGTCCTGCCCTACAGTGGACATGACACAGGGACTGGGCATGACTGTGAGTGGAGCCGAGTCTAGCCGAGTACACTCGGCTATGATCTCGGCGGCTCTCGGCTCCGCTCACAGTCATGCCCAGTCTCACCATTGGACCTGTGTTATGTCCATCATAGGGCAGGACTGGGTGGGACAGAGAGGAGCCGAGAGCCACAGAGCACCATCAAGATACACAAGACATCCGGCTCTATATCTCGGCGGAACCATTTTTAAACTGGAAGGCTACACTTACAAGTCTGCAAATGACACTGGGGCAAGGCTGCAATGACACTGGAACAAGGTTACACTGACAAGTCTGCAAATGACACTGGGGCAAGGCTGCAATGACACTGGATATGGCTGCAGATGGACACTGATAAGGCTGCATTGATGGGCATTTAAATGTAAGTTTTTTTTCCTTAAAATTCCCTCCTAAACTTGGGGTGCGTGTTATACATTGATAAATTACGGTATTCACAATGAAATCAACACCCACAAAGCTAGGCAGCCTAGACAGTCTTGCACAGATTCCACATCCCAAAAACACTTATCTGGCAACATCGGCATCAGGGGGCTTGATGACTGCTGCTAATCCAGGAATAGATGATTTTGATAAATGTCAGCTAGTCAACGGAGTCTGTGGACAGATGCGCTCTTTTAGTCTGTCACAGAACCGAGGAGGTTTGCCAACCAATAGTGATCCTTCTCCTTGATGCCACAAATTCTTGCGTCCTTTAGCAGGCTTTGAAGAATGAGGGAGCCCATGCACCACAAGTTTGTGGAGGCAGGAGAAGCAGAGTCCTCGGGGTCACCCAGCCACGTACTTCTACCAAGGGTTCTGGGGACAGAAAACCAACTATTAAGACGTATTTGATGTATGTCTTCCTCTACTTCAATGCCCCTAAAACCGTCATCATCCTCCTCTTCTGTGTTCTGTGACAATGCAAGAATGGTGTCCGCATAAAGCAGGCCTTGAGAGAAAAGGAAGTCCTCCTTTTCCTCCTGCTGCTCTGCTATGAGTGCCCTGTCCACAATGCCACGCAGAGTCTGCTCCAGCAGGAACACAACATGAATTGTCACTGACGCATACATTGTCACAGCTCACCATCCTTGTCCTTTATCAGCAGCCATTGGCTTGAGCCTATGGTTATGCCATACTGACACAGGTACTCGTTGACAGCCTTCTGCTGTATGTGCAGCGGCTGCAACATATTACTTGTAATGCCTGTGCATCGTCAAGGAGCAAGTGGCTGACACTGAGTTAAACTCAGCTGACTCCTCCATGCATGATGCTGGGGCTATGGCAGGAGTAGCTGTGAACAAGGAGGCAGAACAAGCCACTATGGCAGCTACGGTGGATTGTGCGCTAGTCTCTGCTTGGGTGACAGAGGATGAGGATGGTTTAGTAAGTCAGTCCACCACCACCTCTGCCTGCTGTGGCTGGATAGCACGAGCAACATCACTAAACAGAGGAAATGGTGCCCTGCCTGAGGACAGGCCACGTCCACCTTTGCCTGTGGACACAGAAGCTGCTGGCCCCCTCACAGTGCCATGGGAACGTTTGCCTCTCCTGAAATGTGTAATTGGATGCACTTTAATCAATGGAAAGTAATGTTTGTTGCGCTTTAACTTGAGTACTCACTACATACACACAGTCCACAGACGCACTACAATATACTGCAGTAAAAGCGCACTAATGCAATTCAATATACTGCTGTAAAACTGCACAAACACACTTCAATATACTGCTGTAACACTGCACTAAGTCACTTCAATATACTGCAGTAAAAGGGAAATAATGTAATTCAATATACTGCAGTAAAAGCACACTAATCCAATTCAATATACTGCTGTAAAACTGCACAAACGCACTTCAATATACTGCTGTAACACTGCACTAAGTCACTTCAATATACTGCAGTAAAAGTGCAATAATGCAATTCAATATACTGCAGTAAAAGTGCACTAATCCAATTCAATATACTGCTGTAAAACTGCACAAACGCACTTCAATATACTGCTGTAACACTGCACTAAGTCACTTCAATATACTGCAGTAAAAGTGCACTAACGCACTTCAATATACTGCCGTAAAAAAAGTATGCTAACGCACGTCAATATTCTGCTGTAAAAGTGCACTAACGTGCTTCAATATGCTACCGTAAAAGTGCACTAAGGCACTTCAGTATACCGCATAGTATATCTCAATATAATGCAGTAAACCTTCCCTGAAACACTAAACTGACACTTAAAGGGGTTGTAAAGGTTTGTGTTTTTTCACCTTAATGCATTCTATGCATTAAGGTGAAAAAACACCTCAGTGATCGCCCCCCCCGTTTTACTTACCTGAACCCTCAAACTTGTCCCACGAGGACGCGCTCTCTCTCTGCCCAGGGTTCCCGGCTCTTGATTGGATATATTGATAGCAGCGCAGCCATTGGCTCCTGCTGCTGTCAATCAAATCCAATGACGCGGGCGCTGGTGGGCAGGGCCGAGTCCTGCCTCTATGAACACCGAATGCTGGACTTGGGAGTGTGCCTGCAAGGACTGATGTGGGGAGGAGCCGCAAGTGCCACCGAGAGACCCCAGAGAGCAGGTTCTGGGCCACTCTGTGCAAAACGAGCTGCACAGTGGAGGTAAGTATGATATGTTTGTTATTTAAAAAAAAAAAAAAAGGAACCTTTAGTGTCACTTAAAGTAAAAATGAATGGTCGCACTACACTCACTATATTAACACTAAACTTACACTTTACACTCACAATAGATTCACAGTAGCACACTATAGCACACTAACTTGCTAGTAGCAATGAATAGAGCCCTGTTCTAGCTATCTCCAATCTCCGACAGGCGGGCACTTCCCCCGGATCCACGTCTTCCTGTTCCAGATGCGGACTACGAGAATGGACCGAGCGCTCGGCTGGTGCGGCCTTTTCGTTCTCAGTGCAGACAGCTGTCGGAGGCACGTTCGACCATCCATCCTCAGCGGGCAGGGCAGCCATCAGAAATTTTTGGGTCCCTTACACAGCTTTAGGCCTGGGCCCCCCTCCCAACCGAGCCTGACCACCAACATTCCCCAGGGCTTGCCCACTGGCCATCCTACCAAATCTGCACCCCGGCCACCCCACCTGTACGCAGTTAACCCCCCTCAATCCTGTATACATGTCAGCCTTCCTTACACCTGTATATATGTCAGCCCCCCCACACACCTGTGTATATGCTAGCCCCCCCCACACACACCTTTTATATATGTCAGCCCCCCTCACACCTGTATATATGTCAGTCCCCCCCACACACCTGTATATATTTCAGCCTCCCACACACACCTGTATAAATGCCACCCCCCCCCACACACACACACACATATACACCTGTATACAGTGGCAGCTGGTGCTCAAAATTTTTGGGGGGCGCAAACCAACTGAAAAATTCAGAAAAAGAATCAATTACAGCCTCACTGTGCCCATTAATTGCAGCCACTGTGCCATCAAACGCAGCCACTGTGCCATCAAACGCAGCCACTGTGCCATCAAACGCAGCCACTGTGCCATCAAACGCAGCCACTGTGCCATCAAACGCAGCCACTGTGCCCATCAAACGCAGCCACTGTGCCCATCAAACGCAGCCACTGTGCCTATCAAACGCAGCCACTGTGCCTATCAAACGCAGCCACTGTGCCTATCAAACGCAGCCACTGTGCCTATCAAACGCAGCCACTGTGCCCATCAAACACAGTCACTGTGCCCATCAATTGCAGCCACTGTGTCCATTTAAAAGGTAACACTGTGACCCCCCGCCCGCTGTCTGCCCAGTACTTACCCTATCTCGGTGGGGCGGCGAGCTGTGTCCTCCATGCATCTCCTCTCCTCGTCCTGATAGGCGTCCAATCACAGCTCCTGTCGTTTTAGCCAATCAGGTGACGGGTAACACACCCATGCTTCCTGATTGGCGGAGAGGAGGTTCAGTGTTTGAAAAGCGAATATTCATTCACTGTTCTAAGACACCTGGGTGAACTGCAAACGCAATGCTCTGCACTCGCAGTTCACCTTTTTTGAAGCCTATTAGAGCCTATGGCTCTAATCAGGTGCTTCAGAAATACACACCTGCTGCTGTAATGCAGGCGCCCGGCGTCCAAAAAGGGGCCGGATGCCTGAATAGGGGGTGGCTACAGCGGCCATAGATAGATAGATAGATTCATCTATCTGATATATGATGCATAGAGGTGGGTGACTGGGGAGAGGGAGCGGCGCTTAAGCACCCTTAATGTGGGCGCACCGCCAATGCCTGTATATATGCCAGCCCTGCCCCCCACACACACCTGTGTGTGTGTGTGTGTGTATATATATAGATATATATATATATATATATATATATATATATATATATATCTATATATATATCTATATCTATATCAAAGCTGACAGGAGGAGGGAGAAGGAGGGGGCAGGGAGCGAGCGAGGGGGCAGGGAGCGAGCGAGGGGGCAGGGAGCGAGCGAGGGGGGAGAGAAGGAAAGAAGGGGGGAGAGAGAGAGAGAGAAGGAGAGAATGATGGGGGAGAGAAGGAGGGAGAGAGCAAGGGGGGAGATGGAGGGGGCAGGGAGAGAGCGAGGGGGAGATAAGGAGGGGGGAGAAGGGTCAGGGAGAGAGCAAGGCGGAGAAAAAGGGGAGTAAGGGGGGAGGGAGAGAAGGAGGGGGAGGGAGAGAGCGAGGGGGGAGAGAAGGAGGGGGGACATGAGGGAGAGAGAGGGGGCAGGGAGAGTGCGAGGGATGAGATGAGGAGGGGGGGAGATGGAGGGGGGCAGGGAGAGAGCGAAGGGGAGAAGGGGGGGAGAAGGAGGGTCTGGTCACAGTGCTCACTTACTTGAATGGTCCCCGGGGGCTCTCAGTGAGCTCTCTCAATGTGGCTATCGACTCCTTAATCTTCCCGCCCCCACATCCCCTTCACAGATGCAGCAGTACACAGGCAGGGAGAGAGGGACGGGAGATGGGATGTGTGTGAAGCTCAGGCATGCTGGAGGGAACGGAGCAGTGTGGGGATCCTCTCCTTCCAGGACAACCACACCTCCTGAGCCACTTGTCACTGCACACTGAGCCCAGGGATCGTCAGGAGGAAGAGGAGAGGAGCAGTTGGATTGAACCACGGGTTTTCCGGGGGGGATTACTCATTCCTGCACCCCTGGAGCGCACCAACTGACACTCCCCCTCCTATGTCACTGGCTGGGAGTTAGGAACCAGTGCAGAGGGCGGAACCAACGGGAGTTGAGACTAGTGTAGGAGGAAAAGAGCAGAGGGGAGATGCCGACTTGGAGCACGGTGTCCTGAAGGACCGGGCCCCTGAGGGCCGGGCCCCTCAGGACCGCTCAGGCCCCTTACACTTGTATGGGCTGTACCCCCTGATGGCGGCCCTGTCAGCGGGACATGTCTGAGGCAGAGGCTTCACGGGCAGCTCCTGGGGGGGTGTTCCCTTACCTATTCCCATTAGCTCCACCGGTGTTTCCCCTTCCTGGTGGTTGGTGGGGAAGGGGGGTGCGTCTGGGACCCTGGTGGTGGTTGGTCCTGGGGGGGCTCTCCCGGTGGTCCTCTGTTGTAGCGCTGGTGGGCTTGAACATTTATGGCTGCTCTCTCTTTCTGTGTTTCAGAAAGCCACAGACAAAAACAAGTCGCCCCACGGTTCTAAGAAGAAATGTCCCTCATGCAGAGTCACCATGGGGGATTCCTGGACCAAGGAGCTCTGTAAGGAGTGCATTGAGGGGTTAGTGAGGGAGCAGGCGGCAGAATAGTGTACGGACCTGGCGGCGTCTGTCAAGAAGCTTTGTAGCACCTTTCATCAGTCTTTCAAGGCACTCTTTTCTAGTTTCCAGTTGCCGCAGCCCCCGAGCAATCCTCCACCAGCGCAGCAGAGTTTTACACCTAGTCTTCCTCTGTTAGTGGGGAGAGACCAGGGGACTCCAGAGAGGCAATTGAGGAGGAGCCAGACAGCGCCGCTTTAGACTTCCAGAGGGGGGTGCATGGGAAATCCACAAGAATCTCTTGTTATAAACTTTCTCTCGATGAAGTGGAGGTCTGGGGGAACAGAAAAAGGAGGGTGTTCCCGGCCCATGATGTTTTGGTCGAAGCCATCAAGAGGAAATGGCAAGATCCCAAAAGGAAACCTTTCTTTTCAAGGGCTTTGAAACAAAGGTTTCCCTTTGTGGAAGAGGAGGCTCTAGTCTGGAATAAATCTCCTAGGCTAGACGCAGCTTTTCCATAGGTTTCCAGACATACAGACCTGGCCTTCGAGGACATGGGGGCACTCTCAGACCCCATGGACAGAAGGATGGACTCGCTCTTGAAGAAGTCCTGGGACTCATCACAGGGAAACCTTAAGCCTGCCATGGTGGTCACAGTGGTGGCCCGCAACACGGAATGTTGGCTTACTCCGATTAAGGCGCACATTGAAGCGGGGACGCCAAAAGAAACTATTTTGTTATACTTCCCCATGCTACAAAAGAGGGTGGCATATGTTGCGGACGCTTCAGCTGAATCAGTGCGCATGTCTGCAAGGTCCTCAGCTCTGACCAACTCGGCACAAAGGGCCTTATGGCTTAAGACGTGGCAGGAAGACAGCACGTCTAAGGTTAAACTCTGCGGGATTCCCCTCACAGGGGATCAGTGTTTGGACCAGGGTTGGAGGCCATTTTGGATCGGACGGCCGACAAGAAAAAGGCCTTTCCCATTAAAGGGAACTTTGGAGAGCAGACCAAAAAAGTCTCGCCCTCAGAAAAAGTTTTAAGCACCAAAAGCTGAATGGCAAAAAAAGGCTTGGAGGCAGAAGGGCAAGGGGCGTGGAGGGGCGATTTTCGCTCTCTTAAACTGCCCAAGAAGACCAAATGACGGGTTAACCACCATAGGAGGAAGATTGGGGGCCTTCCTCCCACAGTGGGAGATGATCACCTCCAACCAGTTTGTGTTAGGGATCATAAGTAGAGGATATTGGCTGGAGTTCTCAGAACCTCCTCCACACAGACTTCTTGTCACCGAGCTGCCAAAATGTGCAGAAAAAGTGTCAGCTCTTCTATCCTCCCTACAGGAGTTGGAGGAACAGGAGGTGGTGGTACAAGTCCCAGCAGAAGAGGCCAGCAGAGGCTTCTATTCCCACATCTTTGTGGTCTGCAAACCTTTGGCAAAGTTCAGGCTTATCATGAACCTGAAGCCTCTTAATATCTCAGTTACCTACAGGAGATTCCGGATGGACTCTGTCTACTCGGTGAAGGCGCTTCTTCCCCAAAATTGCTTCATGGCATCGATAGATTTGAAGGACGCCTATTTGCACATCCCAGTCACAGTGGGCTACCAGAGGTTTCTCAGTCTGGTGGTAAAAACCAGGGAAGGGACGATCCATTTAAATTTCAAGGCACTCCCCTTTGGGCTATCCTCTTCCCCCCGCATAATCACCAAAGTCATGGTGGAGGTCCTGGCCTTCCTGTGGCTCAGAGGCATCTCGGTAATCGCATACTTGGACGATCTACTCCTGTTTGCCTCTTCCCCCGGAGCGGTTGTCCCAGGATCTACAGGTAGCAAGAGACATCCTAGAAAATTAGGGGTGGCTCTTGAACCTGGAAAAATCCAGTTTGGTTCCGTCCCAAAGATCACCTTCCTGCGCTACGTGTTAGATTCAACAAAGCAAAAGGTTTTCCTTCCCTTAGAGAATATCCAGAAGGTGGACAAAGCGATTTTGCTTCAGGGCAGCCGTCAGGTCTCAGTAAGAAAAGCTATGTCACATTTGGGCTTACTGACATCCACGCTCCCAGCAGTACAGTGGGCAGGAATGCATTTTTGCCCTCTACAACTGTTTATCCTGAGGGTTTGGGACCACAGTCAAGGGTCCCTGGACTCTTTAATATCTGTGCCAAGTCAGGTCAAGAGGTCCCTTTGGTGGTGGAGAAAGGTGTTCAATCTTACACAGGGCCTGAAGTGGGTCCTACCAGTGTCCAGGATGGTCACGACCGATGCTAGCGGCACAGGTTGAGGTGTGCACCTAGATTCCGGGATGGTACAAGGTACTTGGGGGAGAGAGGATGCAAAGAAGTCCTCGAATTGGAGGGAACTTAGGGCATTAGCCTTGGCACTCAGAGCCTTTCAGGGACAGCACATGCCGGTCCGTTCCGACAACTCCTCAGCGGTGGCCTATATCAACAGGCAAGGGGATACCAGGAGCAGGGCCTTGTGGGTTCTGGTGGAATCCATCCTCAGGTGGGCCGAAACAAACTTTCTATCCCTCTTGGCGGTACATTTGAAGGGGGAACAAAACCAGGTAGCGTACTTTCTCAGCAGGAAGATGCTGAGGGAGGGCGACTGGGTTTTAAACCAGTACATCTTCCAGATGGTCACTCGAAAGTGGGGGGTACCTTGTGTGGACCTCTTCGCTTCAAGGGAGAACACAAAAGCGCGCCTTTTCTTTTCCCTGAACAGATCGGACGGGGCGGTCGGGGTGGGTGCACTGCCTCAGAGTTGGCATTTCTCCAGATATTATGCCTTCCCCCCTCCTGTACTGATTCCAGCAGCTCTGAGAAAGTTTCAGCTGGAAGACACAACTCTCCTTCTGGAGGATCTTCTTTCTCAGGGGCCAATCTGTTGTCCCGAGGTGGATTGGTGGAATCTCACAGCATGGCTACTGAGGAGGAATTGCTGAAGGGCAAGGGCTTCTCGGATCGTTTAGTGGCGACTCCTCTAAGTTGCAGAAAAAGGGAGACGCAACCTATCTACCTAAAGGTGTGGAGACGCTTCAATAGCTGGTGCACAGAAAGCTCCTTCGATGTACGCAGTTCTGTAGCAGTGTTGGAATTTCTGCAGTCAGGAGCAGACAAAGGGTTAATCCTTAGCACCTTGAAAGGACAGATATTCACCCTGAGTGTTTTCCTGGAAAAGCCGCTAGCAAAAGATCCTTGGATAGCTAGATTTTTCAAAGCCTTAGGCACACAGAGACCAGTCAGAATCCCCCCTTTCCCTTGTGGGATCTTTCTTTAGTTTTACAGGCCCTTACAGGGGAACCTTTTGAGCCGTTGGGGTCCTGTACATTAAAATTGGTCACCCTCAAAACTGTGTTTTTGGTGGCGATCACCACGGCAAGGAGAGTGAGTGAATGAACTCAAAGCCCTCTCTATTAGGGCACCCTTTTTTCAGGTTTTCCCGGACCGTGTGATTTTTAAAACAGATCCAGCCTTTTTGCCAAAGGTGGACTCTAGTTTTCATAGAGGCCAATAAATTATTTTACCTACCTTCTGTTCACGTCCTGTGAGGAACAGGAACATATTTTTCATAAATTGGACCTTAGAAGGTGCGTCCTTCAGAACTTAGTACAAAATAGTTTAGGAAATTTGATTCCTTTTTTGTGTTATTTTCAGGGGCTAGGAAAGGGTCCAGAGTCTCTAGACGTACAATAGCCAGATAGTTGAGGTTGGCCATTAGGCTTATGCGGTCGGGGGATTGGAGCCCCCGGAGGGTATTAGGGCGCATTCCACCAGGGCAATGGCGACTTCTCAAGCAGAGTGGGCTGGTACTTCTCCAGAGCAGATCTGTAGGGCTGCAACGTGGTCCAGTTTTGCCACGTTCGTTAAGCACTACAGGTTGGACATGCTGTCAGCCAAAGACCAGGCCTTTGGGAGTAAAGTGCTGCAGGCAGTAGTCCCACCCTTAGGTAAGGTGCTTGCTTATCCTCTCTATGGTGACTGTCTTGAAAGATGAATAGGGGAAAAAACAGTTATTTACCGGTAACATCCTTTTCCAGGAATCTTTCAGGACAGCACCGGTACCCACCCAAATTGTTGGCTGCATGAGATCGTCAGGTAAGATAAAGGTTAGTATGACATATTCTTGTGTCTCCCCAGCTGGCCGGAGATACTGTTGAAGAACTGAGGTGCCGGTGGGATGGTGAGGTTTAAATCTTGAATTGAAAGGCGGTGTTTCCTGAGAGGGGAGGAGAGAGTGTCTCTCTCTATGGTGGCTGTCCTGAAAGACTCCTGGAAAAGGATGTTACCGGTAAGTAACTCTGTTTTTCCAGTCATGGCTCTGACAGTGTTCTGTGCCCTGACTGGGCAAATCCTTCATTGCTTCAGACAGCCAGAGCTTCCAATGCACTGTGCGGCGCACTGCATTGTGGGGTGCTCATTGGGCCAAACGGTCTAAGGCCTCGACAATTCGGGTGTTCACTGAATGGGCGAACAGCCAATGTTTGTCCCAAGCATGAATTCGGGCTGAACATTGGCTGTTTGCCTGTTCAGCGAACCATAGTTAGTAGGTGTCCTTGAGAGACAGTATTTTGTAGTGTTTTTATACCATGGTTGGCCCAGATGAATGGATCCGGTATGGAGTGGAAATGTGGAGGTCTAGGATCCATACCAGAGAGTGGTATATGGGGACCATACATCTGAGGCTCCTGGTTTGTTACCGACTTGTCTTCAAACCCAGAGAGTGGTCTTTATAGAAACTTTTATATTGGGGTTAAATCTAGGGCCTCAAAACACTAAGTTACTGAGTTCAGAGTATGAGCCCAACAGAGCAGCCTCCAGGGCGACCGCTGGGTTGTCCACCACCTGAGAGAACCATCAACAAACAGTCACCATGCTGCAGCCCAATAATACTTCTGAAAACACAGGAGGGCTGTTGCTGATCCAAATCTAGGGTTGTAAATTCAATAACCCCAAGGCAAGAGTCTAGGTCAGACATGGAGTATTGGACCCCAGAGGAGTAGAGTGTCTTATAGAACAGTGCAAATTGTGCATTAATAGCTGCAGGATCAGATAGGAGAATGCCATCCTCGTCATGTAAGCTAACTATGGTGATCCCGGTAGACTGTTCTTTCGAGAGCCAAGCTAGGAGATGTCCCTTCCCCTGCATCTGGTGGAGTTGTTGTTTCCTAGCAGTGTAAACTCAGAAGTTTATGCTCTGAGAAGTACAAGGACGCGGGTAACAAATCAGCCAAGTCACTGCAAAATCAGGGTGAGGAACCCCGGCAAGATATGTTATGCTATGCCCAGAAGCTGTCAGGGAACTAGGGGCAGATCAGATGGAGAACTCAGAGTGCCCCCACTATCTTGAGCCTGGGGAACTGGAGCAGGTGGCCATCTTGTCCACCGAGACTATAGCTGACAGTGTAGACCCCTGCATTGCCTGACCCTGAGAAGGATGATTCAGAACAGCAGTTGCTTGCCGAAATCCCTCGGGCAGTTGATAAATGTACTGCCTCGGTAAATACCCTTAAATATCAATTTGGGGGACTGAGGGAGGAAGTGTCCCTACTGCGACAAGACCTACAGAAGATCCGAGAGAGGATGACAGTGGTGGAAAGTTGCGTAAGCGACATTGAAGATCAGCTGCCATCAAAATAATATTTGTATAGTGAGCCTGCCTGAAAGAGCTGAAGGGAAGGACCCCACAGTCTTAAGAGAAAATTGTCCCATGAAGCTATTCGGTAAAGATGCATTTTCACAATTTTTCACTGTTGATAGGGCCCACCACACACCAGCTCGTCCACCTCAGACGGGAAGTCCCTCCAGGCCTGTACTAGCACCATTACTTCACTATCGAGAAGGGAGGCATCAAGCACGGGATCCTGCCAACATACAGTTTAGTGACACCAGAGTGTCCTCCTATTCGATTTTTTTCTCTGTGGAGGTGCAAAAAAGTGCTTAAGGCATCTACATTTATCCTATGCCATGCTGTATCAGGCAAAGCTATGGGTCATGGCGAGAGGCTTCAACCTGGCTCGATCGCAATGAGCAAGCCCTGCGCCACCAACATGCTGATGACCGTGATTGATCCTTGAAATGTCCCTTCCCTGTTTTGGCAGTAACCTGCGCTTCATTCTGATTTCCAGTATGCCAATCTCTGTTGTTCTCTGGCTGGGGGACATAACTATGCAGTTCAAGCTGCGAGCTACAGTTTTCAGTAGCAAACTGATCGTCTACATGTGTTTGGAGGCTTCTCTGGACACCTGGGCTGCCCTGTTGGCAGCTACTACACCTACTGGTTCCCTTTTCTTTTTTTTTTTTTTTCTTGTTTGGATTTTTTTTTTTCTTTTTTTCCTAGCTCTATTAGAGATTCCCTATTAAGGGATGACACCATTGTGTCTTTACGTTGCCTTGCATTGCTGACAGTCTTCCCTACCTCGAATGGATGCTCTATGCCATCTAGGATTTGCTAGCCGCAAATGCTTTCTGCATTAGTACACTACCTGGGTTCGTGTTCCCACAATGGTCTACATGATGCCTGTATATATCATCTAATGTCCTACTGCCTTCTTCACAAACCTACAGTCCTCCATGACAAAGATTCCAGTGGTGTCTTGGAACATTAGGGGTATCCACATTCCCCTTAAACGTACCATGATTTTCTCGTGTCTAACCAAGTTTCACCCTGCCATATTTTGCTTTCAAGAAATGTTTTTACCTACTGATACCCAGTGTTGTCTCATTAAACTTCCAGGAATATGATGTTGGTAGTAGACTCTAGATATTCTGCAATGCATATTGGCCTGTATATATATTCTTCCACCTTTTGCTATGGCTTCCAATATTCTACTTGGCTGGGAAGCCAGCTCTCCCGTTACTTATAGTTGGAGATTTATAACTGTTGTCTAAACCCTGCTCTTGACAGACATCCAGCTCTGCAGGCCTGTGCTCATTTGAAGGGTACTCCCTGGGTGAGGTTATTACAAGAGTTGGGCTGGGTGGATGTCTGGAGATTTCAAAATCCTCTCATCAAATAATTCTTGTGTTTCTTTATCATACATCATGGGACACAGTGGCTCATAGTAATTACTAAGTGGGTTATATCTCACCTTCAGGTGCTGGACACTGGTGTAATCAATTAGACAGGAAGTTTCCTCCCTATAAGACACCTCCCCTACAGGGAGTACCTTAGTTTTTTTGCCAGTGTCTAAGGTGTTGGTCACGGTTAATGAGTGCTTCTAGGTGGCCTGAACAGGGTCAGGGAGCTACGCTATCGGATCCATTCAAAGAGCCAAAACAAAAGCTAAAGTGGATGATACCCGACGCCTCGATACCGAAGAACGAGGTTTTGCGGGTAATGCTTCTCTTAGAAGAGCTGGGCCCTGAGATAGAGCACCTTGGTCATATTGCTATACCACAGGTTTGCTCTGGCAGGGCACTATACATGGCCCAAGGCAGTGGACCCTACATGCAGAGGGGACCCCATCCTTGAAGGTCTGGCATAACACCAACCCGCCATGATGGGTGAAGATTGGGTCGCTGTGATATTCCAGCTGTACCCTGCAGCGAGGAATGGTGAGTCTGAATTTGTTTGCAGTGTCTCTATTAAGAGAGCGATCTGACTGTGTTTCCCGGTGGTCACTGGGAGCAGTGTGCTGTTCTATCATGCTTGTACTCTGGCTCAGGCAGGCTGCTGTTTTTTTCCCAGCCACTAGAGGGTGCAGATTTGCTCCTAGCCAATTGTTATTTTAGGCAGGAAGAAGAAGGGCAGCCATTACCATGTGCTGACAGGTCGGACGGCCTTGGAGACAGAACAGTGGGCCGTGAGTGTGTGACTGCCACCTTGGGAACAGGTACAGACAAGTCATGATTTCATGCTGCATATTTTCTGCCTATCCATGGGGCATGTAGAAGCTGTAAGTAGTAGATACACCCCTGGATGATTAGCAGTTCACTTTAAAAGTGTCATTTTCTGCTTGTGGGCATGAACGGCATAATATATGTGCTTGCAGTTTTGAAATGTATGTTGTTATATTACATGTTTGAAAGGTCTGAGCATAGTGCATATGTGCTTGGTATCCTACAGGTATAAGTATAGGACTAACTGCAGTTGAGCAGGTGCTTGCTTGCTAAAATCGCACAGTTGCTAAATACACTCAGATGCTGATATGCTTAGTTGCTGAAATCACACAGTTGCTAGTACGCACAGATGCTGATATGTACAGTTGCTAAAATCGCACTGTTGCTAGTACGCAAAGATGCTGATATGTACAGTTGCTGAAATTGCACAGATGCTGAATTGCACAGTCGCTAAGGTCGCACAGTTGCTTAAAACGCACAGATGCTGAAATACCCAGTGGCTGGATCGCACAGTGCTAAATAGCACAATTGCTGCTGAAACGCACAGGTGCTGTTTAAACGTAAGGTTGCTGCTTAAACAAACAAGTCGCATAAAGATACATGGTCATGTGTATACAAAATGCATGTTTGGACATGTTTGTGTTATAAAAAAAATATATATAACACTCAAAACATGCTTACTTTTTTGATCGCATAAGGTGACAGGATCACTTAAAGATACAGTCACACAAAGATGCATGTTTATGTCTGTATAGGTATGCATCGTTGTTTTCTTTTCTCCTAGTCGCATGGTCACGCAGAAAAGCTTGATCGCATAATGATGCTTGATCATCAGGCTAGAAAACATCCCCAGGATCCTCATGCAGGTGCTTGCTTACAAGCTAGCCAAATGCACAACTGCTGGGATGCACAGTTGCTGGTGCGCATTGTTGCTAACGCACAAACAGTTAAATCGCATGAACTGGAAACACACGTTGGGGGAGGATAGCTTCCTCTTTGCTAGTTCACATGTTTGCATAAAATACATGAGTTTGGCATGTACATCATGTAGGTAAAACAAATAACAGAACATGTTCTTGTTGATCACATAAAGATACATGTTTTCTGTTGGTATAGTTTTACATAGTTGCATGAGGACACTGGGTCGCATTAAAGTGCTTGTTTGCACAGAAATGCCTAAAATTGCATTAAAATACTTGATCGCACAAGGGTGCTTGATCACACAAGGGTTTTTGATCACACAAGAGTCCTTGGTCACAAGGGTACTTGTCTGCACAGTAGTGCTTATAATGCATAAAGTGTTTGATCATATAAAAAATGCAGAATCACATAAGGATGCATGATCGCCTAGATTGGCATGGTTGCATAACAAGGCATGTTCATTTAAGTTTTCCTTAAATATACAGGATTCCTTATGTTCACATAGGAATACGTATCTGCATGGATACATGTTGTTTAACCACTTGCTGCCCGCCCGCCATCATATGACGGTGGGGCGGTGCAGCTGTTGTTCTGGGCCGCCGTCATATGACGGCGCAGCCTTCCAGGCAGCCCAGGGGGCGCGCGCGCGCCGCCGCATCGCTCGGGTCCCGACGCGCGTGCCCGGCGGCCGCGATGTCCGCCAGGCACCCGCGATTGCCCGGTAACCGAGCAGGACCGTGGATCTGTGTGTGTAAACACACAGATCCACGTCCTGTCAGATGGGAGGAGACCGATGGTGTGTTCCTTGTACAGAGGAACACCGATCGGTCTCCTCCCCTTGTGAATCCCCATCCCCCACAGTTAGAATCACTCCCTAGCAACACATTAACCCCTACAGCGCCCCCTCCTGGTTAACCCCTTCAATGCCAGTCACATTTATACAGTAATCAATGCATTTTTATAGCACGGATCGCTGTATAAATGTGAATGGTCCCAAATGTGTCAAAATTGTCCGATGTGTCCGCCGCAATATCACAGTCACCATAAAAATCGCAGATCGCCGCCATTACTAGTAAAAAAAATAAAATAAATAAAAATGCTATAAATCTATCCCCTTATTTTGTAGACGCTATAACTTTTGCTCAAAACAAAAAATATACGCTTATTGCGATATTTTTTACCAAAAATATGTAGAAGAATACGTATCGGCCTAAAATGACTAAAAAATTTGTTTAAAAAAATAATAAAATTTGGATACTTATTATAGAAAAAAGTAAAAAATATTGTGTTTTTTCAAACTTGTCACTTTTGTTTTGTTTATAGCACAAGAAATAAAAATCGCAGGGGTGATCAAATACCACCAAAAGAACTATTAGTGGGGAAAAAATGATAAAAAATTCATTTGGGTACAGTGTTGTATGACTGCGCAATTGTTATTCAAAGTGCGACAGCGCTGAAAGCTGAAAATTGGCTTGGGCAGGAAGGGGGTGAAAATGCCCAGTATGGAAGTAGTTAATGTTGCATAACATGTTCATAAACAGCATGCTTCCTTGCAAGATGCCTGTTCCATAGCACACGTGTTATATGTATGCGTGTATACAGCGCACACTTTTCTTGTTCTTGCCTAAAACATATTTGTATGAATTTATGCTTCCATAGAGGCATATGGCGTTAATACTTGCCTCATACACATACGGGCTATTTGCATATGTGTTTATTTGCATGGGCTACAGAGGTTGTCTGCGCTTCGCAGGGGAACAGCACCTCTTCTGGTTGGTGGTCTGGCCCTTCGGGTTAGCCACCATGCCTGGGGTAAAGGCCCAGGGTATAGCAGTAATGGCATACCGAAGCAATCTACTGCTGATAAGATCAGTCAGTAGCATTGCTGGACCTAGGTGGTCAAGTATCTGGAACTCCTGGGTTGGGATCCCAGTCTAAAGGTACTTAAGGTCGGTAAGGAGCTTGGAGTGTTTGGGACTCAGCCCAAAAATGGGTCAAGGCAAGGAAGAGTTCCTTACATTTACCTTTGCTAAGGTGCTAGGGAAGATGGCTTCATTCAAATCGGTTCCTTTTGCTCAGTTTCGTTCAAGGGTGCTATAAACATTATTCTGTCTGCTTGGAACAAGGTAGATCCTAACCTAGGCATTGTCCAAAGGGTCTGGTCCCAGGGATACGCCGGAACTTCAGCAAGATGGCAGAAAGGAAGATCCTTCATGCCGATTACCTGGGAGGTGGTGGCTACGAAGGCTGGCCTCTAGGGATGGAGACCAGTCCTGAAGGAGACCACTGCCCAGGGAAAGTGGTCAAGCCCAGAGCCTTGACTGTCAACATTCTAGAGCTTCCGATGGCACGTCTGGCTTAATGGCCCGGGCATTTAGATTATAGGATTGTTCTGTCAAGGTGCAATCCAATAATGCCACATCAGTAATTGACTTCAGTTACCAAGGAGGCACTAGAAGTCACGCAGCCAGAGGGAAGGCCATGTTCTGGTTTAGGCAGAAAAGCTTGTACCTTGCCTATCGACAATCTTCATATTGTGAAATGCACAATTGACAGGCGGCTCTCTGGAGCCATCAACAATTGTTCCCGGGACAATGGCCTCTGCACCCTGACTTTTTTCTGCCCAGATAAGAATTTTGGGCGTCCAAGTTCAACAAGAAGTTGGACAGCTTTGTGTCAAGGGCTAGGGATCCACTCGCATATGGGACAGATGCGTTAGTGACCCAGTGGAATCAGTTTTTCACTGATTTATACGTTCTCCCCAGTTCAGCTGCTTCCGCAGCTTCTAAGCAGGATCAGAGTGGAAGGGAAGCCGATAATACTACTAGCCCGGCATGGCCCAGAAGATCCTGGTATACAGATATTGTAAGGTTGGCAGTAGGGAAACCGTAGACTCTTCCATCTAGTCCAGACTTGCTTTCGCAAAGGGCCGGTATTCCATCCAGCCTTATGCACACGGTCGGACTTTTCAGCTACAAAAGTCCGACAGACTTTCGGCGGACTTTCAACAGACTTTCTAACGACCGGACTTGCCTACACACGATCAAACCAAAGTCCGACAGATTTGTACGTGATGACGTACACCGGACTAAAATAAGGAAGTTGATAGCCAGTAGCCAATAGCTGCCCTAGCTTGGGTTTTTGTCCGTCGGACTAGCATACAGACGAGTGGATTTCTGGGTCAGGCGGTGTCACGACATAAAGATTTGAGGCATGTTCCAAATCTAAAGTCCGTCAGATTTGCTACTGGAAAAGTCAGCTAAAGGTCCGGTGAAGCCCACACACGATCGGATTGTCTGCCGGATTTGGTCCGTCGGCCAAGTCTGGTCAAAGTCCGACCATGTGTACACGGCATTACAATCGCTAAATTTAATGGTCTGTCTATTAAAGCCCACATGTTAAAGAATCGGGGCTTTCAGGTTCAGTGGTAACTGCCCTGATTAATGTTTTAATGCAGATTTGTCAAGTTATTATTCAGATTCAGATATGAGGAGAAACGAGCCTGGCCACATTTTTTTTTTTTTACAAGTAGACTTTGCCAGTTTGGAATTTGAAAAAAACTCTTGTCATTTTTATATTTGTTTTTTGATTTGATAAAAGAGGAGGGGGTTTGTAGTACCACAAAAAGGTTTATGCTTTGGTACATACAGTCATTAATTCCTGTTGATATTTAAAGTAGAATATACAACTTTGGTTAGTTGAGTTTAAGGCACAGAGTGGTGGATTAATTTGTGTGGAATATAGTACACTATTAAATTTTACATAGCACTACACCTTTTTACGTTTATTTTAGTGATAAGCTTACATTATACAGAATCTTCCTGTTTTCCGCTCTAGGCTGTAATATGCACTTCTAGTGCTTCTTCGAGAGTTGCCTCAGCAGGATCCTGCTGTTAAGGGGACCAGCAATCCTAACCCTTTCTTTGCACTTGGTGACCGGTTGTCTCACTAAAGTTAGATGGTGCCCTGACACCCTCATATCCGCACTGCTGAAGTAAAGGAAGCCTATGCTTTCATACTGCCTCTGGCTACCCAGCAATGCCCTACTTTACTCTGCTCTGCCTATCCCTGCCCAGTCCTGTTAATTTGTGCCCAGCTTGGGTGGAGAGTAAGTCTAAAGGTGGCCATACACGTAGTATGGCCACCTTTAGACTTGCAAAACAGTGGAGTGTGAATCTTAGTGGCCATGCCTATAGCGATTTCTAATCATTTTTAAGTCCAGGGAATTCATCATCTTCTAAAATATTCCGAACCAAATTAATGTAGGGGCTATTGGAGCTGCAGCTGAGGGCCCCTACCCTGTAATAGGGAAAATCAATGGGTTGATGTTAAGAGACTTCCCCTGACCAGCCCTGCATTCCGCATGTACTGCCTGGGCCGGGTGGTGTGATTAATACCGGGCACCAAAAGGGTCGTCCTTACGGAAGCCTGGTATTCGGCTTCCTGTGAAGCTGGACCCTTCCACCTCAACTCAAGGCGTACCATGTGTTTGCCGATGCAGGGATCCTACGGAAGCCTATATGACACATGTGCCATCTCTGATCTGATCCGGTTGCAGTGCGCTCTGCTGGGCCCCTTTCCACCTCCTTGTTTTAGAACTGCAGCAATCAGCAGCTCTACTGAACTGGGAACAGCCATACAATTACTGATGCAAATGTACAGCTAGAAGGGGGTGTGGCCCAGTGACTCATGCCTTCATGCATGTCACTACTACATACCTGGGGGACCCGGGGAGCGCCATTGAGGCAAAGACTATTCATAATAAGGAGCTGGAGTTTGGGTGGGTCAGGGGTATCGTGAAAGAGCTGAGGATGGGGCAGACATCTATATGTTACAATTCACATTATAGATCAATAAAGAGGTGCAATATGCTGCAGTGCATATTAGAGTAAATAGAATAACAGGAGTACATTTTGTGTGCTCTGTGCACAGAAAAGCTACGGATTTCCTGCAACCTCTTTGCAGCCATTTGCTATCTACGTGCACTCCGGCAATTATAGCATAGCATAGCATTTCTTAAGGCGGGTTTCCCAATGATGACCACAGTGGATAGTGCCTGGTTAATTAATGTATGTGCAAACAGCCACTACGAGTTTTCATCAAAAGCCCGTGTAGAAGGGTGACAACACAGGAGCATAGTTAGGAGACAGAAATAGGTTGTTTCCAGCCATTTGCAGCGCAACCTGCACATGTTGCATCTATATTGTTACCTCTATATTGTTGTATTCCACACTTTTGCATTCAAATGAATATATCAAAATAGAATCTATCAGTTATAAATATAAACAAAATGTAATGTGTTGTAAACATGCATTTTTCCAACCACTTCAATCAGATACAGCTTGTCAAACTACTGAGAGAAATGGCCTTAGGAGTATCTGTGTATGTACAATGTACCTTAAGGCTCCATGCACACTAGAGCTCATAAACTGCAATTTATTGGCATTTGGGCTTTTTGTTTTAAAAGCCCATAAACTCCACTGTATGTTAGCCCACGTGTCCATGCACACATGGATGTTTTTTTAGCTTTAATGAGCAGTGGAATTCATGGGCTTTTTTCGGAACGACAGAAATTTGCGTTTAACCACTTGCCGACCGCCTAACGCATATATACGTCAACAAAATGGCACGGGCAGGCAAAATCACGTACCTGGTACGTGATTGCCTTCCCGCGGGTGGGGGGTCCGGTCGGTGGTCGGCTTTGGTCTGGGAGCCTTGAGAGGCGAGCGGGAGGACATCCGATTGTGCCCCCCCCCTCGCGATCCGATCGCTCCCAGCCAATGAGAAACATCCCCTGCCTCTGTATAGTACACAGAGGCAGAGGATGTGATGTCATCTCTCCTCGGCGCCTGAATGGAAACTGCCGAGCCGAGGAGAGAAGACATCTGAGTAAGTGTAAAACACACACACACAGTAGAACATGCCAGGCATACATTGCACCCCCGATTCCCCCCCCCCCCCCCATCGCCCCCCAATCACCCCCCCCCCCCCCCCGTCACACTGACACCAAGCAGGTTTTTTTTTTCTGATTACTGCATAGTGTCAGTTTGTGACAGTTAGAAGTTGTAGGGCAGTTAGTATTGGCCCCCTTTAGGTCTAGGGTACCCCCCTAACCCCCCCTAATAAAGTTTTAACCCCTTGATCACCCCGTCACCAGTGTCGCTAAGCGATCATTTTTCTAATCGCTGTATTAGTGTCGCTGGTGACGCTAGTTAGGGACGTAAATATTTAGGTTCGCCGTCAGCATTTTATAGTGACAGGGACCCCCATATACTACCTAATAAATGTTTTAACCCCTTGATTGCCCCCTAGTTAACCCTTTCACCACTGATCACCGTATAACCGTTACAGGTGACGCTGGTTAGTTCGTTTATTTTTTATAGTGTCAGGGCACCCGCCGTTTATTACCGAATCGCCCGGCGGTGATATGCGTCGCCCCAGGCAGCGTCAAATTAGCACCAGTACCGCTAACACCCACGCACGCAACATACGCCTCCCTTAGTGGTATAGTATCTGAACTCATCAATATGTGATCCGATCAGATCTATACTAGCCTCCCCAGCAGTTTAGGGTTCCCAAAAACGCAGTGTTAGCGGGATCAGCCCAGATACCTGCTAGCACCTGCGTTTTGCCCCTCCGCCCGGCCCAGCCCAGCCCAGCCCACCCAAGTGCAGTATCGATCGATCACTGTCACTTACAAAACACTAAACGCATAACTGCAGCGTTCGCAGAGTCAGGCCTGATCCCTGCGATCTCTAACAGTTTTTTTGGTAGCGTTTTGGTGAACTGGCAAGCATCAGCGGCCTAGTACACCCCGGTCGTAGTCAAACCAGCACTGCAGTAACACTTGGTGACGTGGCGAGTCCCATAAGTGCAGTTCAAGCTATTGAGGTGGCAAGCACAAGTAGTGTCCTGCTGCCACCAAGAAGACAAACACAGGCCGTCGTGCCCATAATGCCCTTCCTGCTGCATTCGCCAATCCTAATTGGGAACCCACCGCTTCTGCAGCACCCGTACTTCCACCATTCACATCCCCAACCAAATGCAGTCGGCTGCATGAGAGGCATTTTCTTTATGTCCTCCCGAGTACCCCTACCCAGTGAACCCCCCCAAAAAAAGATGTCGTGTCTGCAGCAAGCACGGATATAGGCGTGACACCCGCTATTATTGTCCCTCCTGTCCTGACAATCCTGGTCTTTACATTGGTGAATGTTTTGAACGCTACCATACACTAGTTGAGTATTAGCGTAGGGTACAGCATTGCACAGACTAGGCACACTTTCACAGGTTCTCCCTAGATGCCATCGCATTTTGTGAGACCCGAACCTGGAACCGGTTACAGTTATAAAAGTTACAGTTACAAAAAAAGTGTAAAAAAAAAAAAAATTTGTTTTATTGTTCTCTCTCTCTCTCTCTCTCTCTCTCTCTATTCTCTCTATTGTTCTGCTCTTTTTTTACTGTATTCTATTCTGCATTGTTTTATTGTTATTATGTTTTATCAAGTTTGCTTTTCAGGTATGCAATTTTTTATACTTTACCGTTTACCGTGCTTTATTGTTAACCATTTTTTTGTCTTCAGGTACGCCATTCACGACTTTGAGTGGTTATACCAGAATGATGCCTGCAGGTTTAGGTATCATCTTGGTATCATTCTTTTCAGGCAGCGGTCAGCTTTCATGTAAAAGCAATCCTAGCAGCTAATTAGCCTCTAGACTGCTTTTACAAGCAGTGGGAGGGAATGCCCCCCCCCCTTCGTCTTCCGTGTTTTTCTCTGGCTCTCCTGTCTCAACAGGGTGCCTGAGAAATGCAGCCGGTGATTCAGCCAGCTGACCATAGAGCTGATCAGAGACCAGAGTGGCTCCAAACATCTCTATGGCCTAAGAAACCGGAAGCTACGAGCATTTTATGACTTAGATTTCGCCGGATGTAAACAGCGCCATTGGGAAATTGGGGAAGCATTTTATCACACCGATCTTGGTGTGATCAGATGCTTTGAGGGCAGAGGAGAAATCTAGGGTCTAATAGACCCCAATTTTTTCAAAAAAGAGTACCTGTCACTACCTATTGCTATCATAGGGGATATTTACATTCCCTGAGATAACAATAAAAATGATTTAAAAAAAATGAAAGGAACAGTTTAAAAATAAGATAAAAAAGCAAAAAAATAATAAAGAAGAAAAAAAAAAAAGCACTCCTGTCCCCCCTGCTCTCGCGCTAAGGCGAACGCAAGCGTCGGTCTGGCGTCAAATGTAAACAGCAATTGCACCATGCATGTGAGGTATCACCGCGAAGGTCAGATCGAGGGCAGTAATTTTAGCAGTAGACCTCCTCTGTAAATCTAAAGTGGTAACCTGTAAAGGCTTTTAAAGGCTTTTAAAAATGTATCAATTTTGTTGCCACTGCACGTTTGTGCGCAATTTTAAAGCATGTCATGTTTGGTATCCATGTACTCGGCCTAAGATCATCATTTTTGTTTCATCAAACATTTGGGCAAAATGCGTTTGAAAAATCACTGCGCAAATACTGTGTGAAAAAAAAAAATGAAACACCCACCATTTTAATCTGTAGGGCATTTGCTTTAAAAAAATATATAATGTTTAGGGGTTCAAAGTAATTTTCTTGCAAAAAAAAAAATAATTTTTTCATGTAATCAAAAAGTGTCAGAAAGGGCTTTGTCTTCAAGTGGTTAGAAGAGGGGTGATGTGTGACATAAGCTTCTAAATGTTGTGCATAAAATGCCAAGACAGTTCAAAACCCCCCCAAATGACCCCATTTTGGAAAGTAGACACCCCAAGCTATTTGCTGAGAGGTATGTCGAGTCCATGGAATATTTTATATTGTGACACAAGTTGCGGGAAAGAAACATTTTTTTTTTTTTTTTTTTGCACAAAGTTGTCACTAAATGATATATTTCTCAAACATGCCATGGGAATATGTGAAATTACACCCCGTTTTTTTTATAACAAAAAGTAGAAAATATAATTTTTTTTCAAAATTTTCGGTCTTTTTCCGTTTATAGCGCAAAAAATAAAAACAGCAGAGGTGATCAAATACCATCAAAAGAAAGCTCTATTTGTGGGAAGAAAAGGACGCAAATTTTGTTTGGGTACAGCATTACATGACCGCGCAATTAGCAGTTAAAGCGATGCAGTGCCAAATTGTAAAAAGTGCTCTGGTCAGGAAGGAGGTAAATCCTTCCGGAGCTGAAGTGGTTGAAGTGACATTTTTCACCACCAAAAAAAGCCAAACGCTGATAAACGCTCATAAGCGTGCGCTAATTAGAGTTCGGTGTTCTATTTTTTTCAATGCATTGTGGGAGTTTGGAATGCATTGTGGGATTTTTGGAGTGTCCTCTGTGTATTTTTATTAAAAACGCCCATAACGCTAAAAAACGCTCATAAACGCTAGTACAAAACGCTGTTAAAAGCACGTTTTTCAACCAGCGTTTTCTGCCAGCAATCTGGCATCCAGAAAAGGCTTTTTTGAGCTTCAGTGTGCATGGAGCCTAAAGGAGAAGTCCAGCCAAAGCTCGTTTGGTTGCACATCTCCTATGGATCACAGGAGTGCAATTCGTTTTGCACTTCTGTGACCTGTTTTCAGCAGAGAGCGGGCTGAAGTCCACTCTCTGACATCACGGATTTCAGTACAGGCACCGCGTCATTGCGACAAAGTCTGAATCTGCCAGGTGCCTGGACTGACACCCGACTCAGCCTCTCAGCGAGGCGCTGAGAGCCTGAGCTGGCTGACCCCGCCCCTCCACATCCCAGCGCTCCAATGAGTGAGGAGGAGGAAGAGCAGAGAGCTGTGACTGACAGTCTGCAGCTCTCTGCTCACGGAGCTCTGAAAAACGAGCAAGTAGAATCGCCAGGAGATAGATGCAGCATCGGACTGATGCTGCATCCACTGAGGCAAGTACGATTCCGAAAAAAAAAAAAAAACCTTTTTACTTCTCCTTTTAAGCCTTCACACAGACAGGAGCACAGAATCTTTGCATCTAGCCTTTTAGCTTATGTAAATAAATAAGAGCAGCTGTCATGAAGAATTCTGTGTAAAGCTGGCCATACCCTAGCCAGATTTCATTTAAAAAATAGTTTTTGTAATGTTTATATATTTTTCTAATGGTTAGTGGGGTCAAATCTACGTTCGTTCTTTACTGTAGTGATGAGAAAATTTGAAGGGGCAGGATGAAATTTTTTTTTTCTCAAACAGATTTCGAACAGCTTATGTTTTCATTTGGGAAAATCCATCCATACAAAAACCAAATTTTAAAAGCAAACTAAATTTTGAAGTACATGTGTACTTTCGAATAACATTCATCAAATCTCTGTTGGCATTCTCAAATGTACTGCTAAGATTTTTCTATGCCAGATAACATCAGCACATTTCTTCTCTGGTCAGCATACTGGCAACCTAGTGGTTACTCAGATGTATTTGTTTCATCTTTATAGGATCTTACTAGACTTGTTTCAGAGGTTCCAAAGTGAGGCAAAGCAATAAGAGATGCTGCTGGCTTTATGTGCCAGCAATGACAGGGAATTTCTCTGCTCCTCTGTCACCACCCACACTGCTAAAGCAACACTTAAGTGGTTTAAGGGTAAACATGTAAATGTGTTGGAATGGCCTAGTCAAAGCCCAGACCCCAATCCAATAGAAAATCTGTGGTGAAACTTAAAGATTTATGTTCAAAAGCGCAAACCATCCAACTTGAAGGAGCTGGAGCAGTTTTTTGCAAGGAGGAATGGGCAAAAATTCCAGTGGTAAGATGTGGAAAGCTCACAGAGACTTATCCAAAGCGACTTGGAGCTGTGATAGTCGCAAAAGATGTCTCTACAAAGTATTGACTTTAGGGGGGTGAATAGTTATGCAAATTTACTTTTTCTGTTATTTTGTCCTATTTGTTTGCTTCACAATAAAAAAAAAAGTCTTCAAAGTTGTGGGCATATTCTGTAAATTAAATGATGCAAATCCTCAAACAATCCATGTTAATTCCAGTTTTTGAGGCAACAAAACACGAAAAATGCCAAGTGAATACTTTTGCAAAGCACTGTAGGAAGGCACTTCTTGGGATATTTAGTATTAGCTTTATGTCATTTAGAAAATTACATAGTTTTCCCTGCAAACCTCTTTTATGGGCTGCCACAATGATTTTTTGGTGCCCTGTGATGATGCCACAGAGCAGAAGAGAAGGAGGTGCCGCAGAGCAGAGGGAAGGATGATATGGTGCTATATTTGATATGTACAGTATCTGGAGTTCAACTTTAAAAACTATTATGCGTAACTTTCCTCTTGTTTGTATGCTAATCATATTCATATGCTAATAACCGTGTATATTTGTAGGTGGTGTTTCGAGCTGGTGAAGGAGCTTTGCAGGTACTACCACCCCTGGTAGATGTTATCCCCGAGGCTCGCTTAAACTTAGTGATTTACTACCTTCGGCAAGGTAATTTTGATCTTTAAAAATGTATACACAAATACAGAATATTTAAGTACCTTTTTGTCTTTGGAGTAGGCATTGGCAAGAAATGGTCAGAACAGGACACTGTTAAAAGTATAAGAAAAAAATTAGCTAATCTAATGTCTAACTATTGCGCCTAGTTTCAGTACACCAAGTATTAAGACATGAAATGTGCTTTATCTTCTGGGCACAAAGAACAAAAAATCTTAATGGTAGAATTATTAGTTGTACCTTTTTTTTTACATCTTTAAGTATGGGCATACATTAAACATAGCCAAAAATGTTTCTAGGGCAACAACAGCACTGTATGCACGCAACTGTGTTTGTTTTAAAATGTGTCTGTAAATAGCAGTTCCAGACTTGGTCCAGGCTGTGCATGGGTTCTTAACGTATGCCCAAATCTAGGTTAAGCCCCACCCATGTGATTTAACTGTTAAATGACAAAGTCATCACATAAATGAGAATGGTTTAATTTTGACATCAACCTGGTTTAATTTTGTCTTTACCAGAATTCTAGACCCTATGTAAAGCCTAGGATACAAGGGATACACAGACATATAGACTGATTTGAACACTACCACTTAAAAGCTGATTTCAAAAGAAAAGCAGATACCACTATCTGTGGTAACACTACAGTGTTTACACCACACTGCACCCTGCATTTTACCTGTCATTCAAAATCAGCAGAGTGGCGTGTGGGGCCTGCAGTGTTCCACCTAGTTTTCCCTACTTAATGCTACTGAAAACGCTGTGTGAATGGTGGAGTGAGAGGCAATAGACATTTCCACTAGTACACCTGTCTTGTAGAGGAATTGTCCTTTATTTAGACATCAGTGAAAAGCATATTGCCAACCAGTATTTGGACTGCACATAGACCCTTTTTCAAAGCACACTAATATATACAGTGTCTTGAAAAAGTATTCATACCCTTTGAAATTTTCCATATTTTGTCATATTACAACCAAAAACGTAAATGTATTTTATTGGGATTTTATGTGATAGACCAACACAAAGTGGCACATAATTGTGAAGTGGAAGGAAAATGATAAATGGTTTTCAAAATTTTTTACACAGAAATATCTGAAAAGTGTGGTGTGCGTTTGTATTCGGCACCCCTGAGTCCATACTTTGTAGAACCACCTTTTGCTGCAATTACAGCTGCAAGTCTTTTTGGGTATATGCACACTCAAACGACCCCTCCCGAAGATATATAAGACGAAATAAGAGGCGCTCTATTCCCACACAGTGCAAAACAATCTATTCCCACACAACTGTATAATATGAAAGTAATAATGTGCTGTGTATACCAAGGTATGGTCTGATATAGACACAAACCAGTGAACCAAATGGCATTAATCAAAATCAATTGCACCTAAATATGTATACAAAAATGAATAAAGTGTGCACCCACTTCACCATGTGTTACATGTGAATGATTCCATTAATGTAACCAAATAGTCCATACATAGTGAACAAATAATCAGTCCAAAATTATGTGACAAAAAAATTGTTGAAATCTTGATAAATGAGTGACTTCCGCGTGTCTTCCACCTCACCAACGTGATACGTGAATCCACTCCCTATGAAATCACACTCACCGATTCCAATTGCCAGCACTTTCATGCAAGGCAAAAATCGCTTGTTTACCACACTCCAGGGTAATCAGATCAGTTCGATATCCCACAGTGTATGATAGAATCGGTCCACATGAAAAACAATGAAGTGCTCCAATAGTGTAAACCAGCACAGCAAGTTTATTAAAACCACTACAATCTTTAAAAAATCACTCACATTTTAAAAGATTCAAAACAGAAATAGTGCAGTTCACAGCAACTCCAAACTCAGTGGATAAACAATAACACTGGCGGTCACGGCGGACCTGAGGTGTGCTAATGCTAGATTTCCAATCTCACCCCTTCCTCAATGGCCCTCCGTGCAATCGAATCACCTCTCCTACGGTGCGGCTTCCAGCGTTACACGCCACACATCACAGCCACGCCCCCGACATGTTTCGTCATAAGTTGACTTAATCATGGGATTGGCTGTACCAGTTGCCACTCATCCCTTATATCTCCTCATGTCTCCCACCTGATAGGCTGTTCAATACACATGCACACACCTCGTGTCCCTGCTGTAGTATTTTAACCACTACCCAGGGAATACGGAGCGCAGCAAGTAAGGGATAAGGGCACCATTAATATTGATTCAGACTGATTCAAGCATTCATCTCTGTTAGTTAACTCCAGCGCGGTTATGCATTCATCTCAGTTAACTGCTTCAAGGGCGGTTATGTCATATTTAAATATATAATGTGGTCACATTCATAGATGAAAACGAACAGGACCCCCCCAGCACATATACCGCTATACAGAAGCCGCTCATTACAGAGCACAGTTGCATGTAACATTACCATCAAACATCCCCTGCACCAATCCACATATTGACTCGTGAAATCGGACAGTGACCCAATCCAATGTCACGCTCCAGAATGTGAGTGCTTCCAAAAAATAAAATTAACATAATGAATCTAAAATATTTGGTAAAACACTAATAAGCCTATACATGGTAAGAATCTCTCTTGTTATATATTAACTAAATTCTATCACTAATCCTCACAACGCATATTAAAAATTATATAAAATTATGTATATATAGAAAACTAAACATCTAAGCTACCAGGGGGGAGTTTAATCACCCCTAATCAATCTCTCCGAGCCCCCCCTAATCGCCCAACTACTTCAGGTGTCTCCATGAGAATATATCCATTATCTCCCCCACTATTTAGAACTAGTTTCATTCTCAAGTGCACCTATATAAACCACCCATGGTCGTCCCCCATGGTGTAATGTTGCAGTGGCATATTAATCCAGCCCCTAGGGGCTCCATTCCACTAAGGTAGAGAGTCATGTACAATATAATTCAAACGACCTATATGTGCATATACATACAATCCCATAACAGATTCATAGCAAATTGAAACCTACTAATAAATAAAAATATCTTCAAGTTTAAAAATTATTGATGAAGCAGTTCAAATCTAGCTCTGTTTAACCCCCTAGGGGTCAAACTTTGCAACAGAAAAATCCAGCGAGTTTCCCTTTGGGACAAATCTCTAACTATTGGACC